>CABFOS010110884.1:2956-15870 GCA_900660315.1 Diretmoides pauciradiatus
GAGAGAGAGAGAGAGAGAGAGAGAGAGAGAGAATTTCAAACCTGATCCCTTGTATAGTGAGTGAGTAAGTTTTAGGTTAACACACTGTGACGGATTCCGGAGGATGGGTAGGGTGACATTTCTATGAAAAATGTATATTCATTATTTTGTTCAGTAAAAAATATTCTATAATACACACTTTAGTATAATACACAACATTCCAGCATTAAACTACCACCCTGGATCTCAAAATGTATGAGCTTAATTTTCAGCGAATTCTTATTACAACTTCTTATGCTCATCGTCACTCAAACATAGCCGTGTTTGCAACAGTTATTACTAAAGGTAAGATAGCTGAGCTGAGGCAGAGAGAAAAGATAACTACAGTGCTTTAGTCAGAGCTAGCTAGCTTCAGGGAAACTAACGTTTTACAGTTAGGTATATAGCAGACGCAAACTATTACCATTGATACAACTGTGAGTACAGAAAAATAATAGTCAGTCAACATACTTTATTCCCTATTGTTCGAGAACTTCATTCTTACTTGCTGCTGCTAATCAAAATTCCCTCTGTCGCTGATGAACCGTTGATGAGAGTGAGTAACATTAAAAGAAACTGACCACGGCTGTGACTGAGAGCTTGTGAGGCATTTACTGGGATGGAGTAGGTTGTTGATTGGATATTGCAGATAATAGGATAGCTTGCTGATAGGTTCTTGATGCAGCTGTCAACCAGACCTGACCGCAATGTTGTGAATTATAATACTATAAACCTACAGTTTTGGTAGTTACAATTCGTGTTTCCGTGGCTTTGATGGGACATGCCCCTAGCATCCCTATATAAAACTACACCTATGGGCTGTAGTTACCTATAGGGAACTGCTAATATGAATTTAGGAAAGTTGCATTTATGAACTACAGCTTTACCGTAACTGACAGTGATAGCAGAAGAAGCTCTGTTAAAGGTCAGAAGCTTTAAAGATGCTGAGTGTGGAAACACTTCACCTGCCAAGTAATGAAATGTCAGCCACTGTTCTTTTCATCTGTGATTTTACTAACTGTACACTTCTAGACAAGATTGCATTTGATGCAGATAATGTACAATATCGTACAAATATCGTGTAAATACAACTTCCGGTTTTCACACTTCTGTTTTATTTAGTAGAACATGATCAAACAATAAGAATACAAATCTTTTATAAAAGGTGGATGGAAGTTGGATGTCACGCGATGATCACAACCTTCGACATCTGAGATCAATGTTCCTCTCACCGTCATGTCCTGGGAGATTCACTTTGAACTCTGAAGACAGGAACACCAAGGTCTCTAGAGATGGCCTTCTGTAGCCTTGTGAACATTTATGTTTGATGATAACAGAGACAGTCCATTTTCACAGACAACCAGAAGAAGAACAGAGACTGTTTTATCACTTTTAACACTTTAAACTTTTAATTGGATGCCAGTAATCACGGCCATGGCCACGTTTCTCTTTTGAAACCATGAAAGATAACGTATTCGATTTGTATTCTTATTGTTTGATCATGTACTGTTGTAAATCAATAGAGGAGTGATGAATAAATGACGACCGTCCCCAGTTTCCAATTATTTCAGAAGATATTGTACATTATCTGCATAAAATGCAAAGCTGACAATCATCTTGGCCTGAATCTGGATATGAATCAATGTTTACGGGTATGTGAGAGTCAAAAAACAACTTCATTTCAAACAAGTAAAGGAAATACCGATTGGTCCCATGTTGTTTAGCCACCCCTGGCTTGACAGGTGACAATGTAATGTTGACAATGTGAGCTCATTTTCCATTGAATTCCCCCCTCCCCCCTCGTCCGCCACAGTTACACATCATTACCTTGTTCTTCTCCTCAATTCAGACATGACAGTCAATCCGATAGTACGGCATAATGACCTGTATTGTGCTGCTTCACCAGCGACCCGACATTGACGTCACATAATGGTACCATTTGCTTGTTCCCTGACACCGCTATTAAGGGCCACATATAGAAGTAATTGGCCCTAATTACAATGCCTCTCTAAAAACCAATAATAGAACATGGGCTCGGCTAGAATGTGAGGAATATTTTTGATTTGTTATGTTTTAAGAGTCTGCATTGCTGTCGCATAGCTGAGTCATCCAATAAAGACTTGTACATTCGGATAGGACCTGATGTTACCAGACAGAACCATACGACGCCTCAATGTTCAGACGTCTAATTTGAAATCTTACATCAAATATTTAATGTTGATTTTTGATATTGTTCCATCAACCATGAAGTTGTTCCCTCTGAGGCTTTGTTAGTTTATGTCCATGTTATTAGTTCTCACAGCCTCGTCGCCCTTATTTATTCTCTCAGTCGGTTTGTCATTATTAAAATGGGCCAGTTCTGATTAAGTCGAGAATGAAACAAAGGCAGGGTCAGTCGGAGAGCGACGAGGGGGATAAAACGGCTGCAACTCAGAAAGTAACACTGTCTCTGAAAGTGTAATATACTGTTGTATCGTAATGTATCCGTCACCAGGGATGCCAGTGTTTGAGACAGCAGCAGGTCGAGTGTGTCTGCATCGTGTGGTTGGCTGGGACACAAGGCAGACCGGAGAAAGGTCAGGTGTCGGATGTTAAAATGGTTTATAGCCGTGATGGTTTGGGGTCCCTTTTTTTTGCCCTTTTTTTTGGGTTTATTCTGATGTATTGAAACCGGTTTGGATGTTTTCTTGTGATGAACGCGCTCAGTTTAAACATCGGTCCTGTACTCGCCGGTCTCTAGATTTTGGGTTTCATCTCCCATTTTCTCTTTACATTCATGTCTTTTTTTTTGCTGCGGTGAAAGAAATATTGTCACAAACCATATTGTACAGTGGCGCTGTATGGCTTTTATTAGGCTGTGTAAACAACCACGTCTAGATTAAGACTTTTGCTAATGGCAGGAAGTGACTTTGCATATTAGGGTTGTAACGGTACGCAAAAGTCACGGTTCGGTACGTACCTCGGTTTTTAAGTCGCGGTTCGGTACGATTTCGGTACAGTGGGGGGAAAAGTCATGCAAAACATAACATTTCTTTTCATCTATTATTAAGTTATTAACTTACAAACAGTGGCTAATTGGCCATAATCTCCTGAACAAAGGAAGGTACATAAAGTCACATATCTTTCTTTCTTCAATAAAAACATACCTAGGTCTAATATTGCTGAAACCCCATCGGCGATGTTGTAATGAAGCTTGCTGGCTTAGGCTCACTGGCCATAGCTGCTATTAGCATAACAAACAGGCAATGAGGGACTAGCTTAGCACAACACAAACCATCTCCTTCAATATCAAACCATCAATATAACCATATTCTATTGACCAGTCCAACAGGTCAGGACTTTCTTGGTTAAAGTCTTTCACTCTGATGGACTGGGGAGAGTCTGCTGCATGACACGGGGAACCTGTCTAGTCTGGTTGCTACGGTGATTAACTAGCTCGTTAACTAGTGCACTGCCAGAGCCTTTTCTACAATGTCCGACTCCGGGGGGGGGGAAACACAGAGTTTTGAATTAGTTCCGCACACAAAAAAAGTTATGCATGTAACGTGCGTGGGTGAAACTAGACTGTATTCATTCGGATCACAACACATGAACCCAATGTCCTTTACGGAACGGTGTTACAGATACGTGTACCGTTACACCTCTATTGTATATTGTTGTGGACACGAGTCTGTATCTAAAGGGAAAATTCACAGAAAACCAAACAGCTTGGCACGACGGCTTGCACAACTTTCTTCCTTGATGGTATTGTTGACAGTTTCTCACTCTGAACACACCAGGGTTTCAGTAGAGCTTAGGCAGGTGGAGCTCTTGTGCTGTGCCGTAGTGCAATGCTGCTCGATTGAACAGCTGACAAGTCCCTGATAACTGGCGGCACAAGCACGCTGCCATAATGAGACAGATTTGAATGGATTAAACGCCAAGTGGTGGTGAAACATGGCAGCCAACGTGTCACGCGTAAGCAGGGAGGGATCCCAGCCGACTCACCACTACCAGCACTCCATCCCTGCCTGCCAGTACCGCCCTACACAGCTTTCTGGCAGCTTGCTGTGGTTTGGCTTTAGGGAAGCTCAGCCATGCCCATTATGTTGCCCCTTTCACATTGTCTTATTTTCAAAGTAAGAGCTGTGGTTTTATTTACAGTCCAGCCTGTCAAATTGTATCTTTAAAATGAGACCAAACAATATGCTTTCAAAATAAATGTAGAAATATAAATTATGACCAAGACCATTTCACCCCAGATTGTGTAGTTTAGGAGTTACCACAGGTCAAGGTCATTATCTGGACTGTGATATCAAGGACTTATTGCCTCCTCTTCAGTGTACACACACACGATCACTTCCTGTGCTATTCCGACCCCCGCTGTGTGCCCAGATGCCCCGCGCTCCGGGATCTGACAAGCTCTTACTTAGCGTCTTAGTGTCTTGCCAAACGCCGGTGCTTTCCTGGCAGCGGCACTCCGGCGTTGGCTAGAGCTCATCTGCTCTGGGCCCGAGCTGGCCACTTGCCCACGCTGCACCCTGGAGGTCTGCCTTCCTGACTCCAAAGTCTCCACACACCAGCGGCCGGTGCACTGAAGGTCAAGGTGCATGCCGACAATGAGCACTTGATTGTGAATCTGTATCTCACTGCGTTACTGTTTTTTGTTTCTAAGACCACCGACGCTTTTGACCGTCGCATTTGCATGATTTGGCTTCCTCGCAGCTCTAGGATTTACATTTTCCAAGTCTTGAGAATCCTCTCGGTGAGATACAGTCCCTTGACAAATAAACAACAGATGCTCAAATGTCTTCTTTGACTCATACTCGGTTTTCAGCATAGTTTATAGTGCGATGTGTTCAGCACGTCGAGTTGAATTTGTTTCCAAGGCAAAATATAATGGAGTAAGTCGGTGGGCCTGTGTTGCCCAATAAGTAAAGCAAGAGACAAGCACTGCTACATTCAGGAGCATTGGGGGGGGTACTTAAAGCTTATCAGGCTAAATCACAAAGTGGGGCTGCAATAAAGAGCGTCCCATCCCCCTAATTGAGACTGTGTACCTTCACCCTATTTGCTCAAATGGAATTCTGATGTCAGGTATGGTGACTGGCAGGAAATCACAACTTCCCAAAATCCAACCTGTCCTAAGCAGCAGCAGCAGCAGCGAGCATACCATCCTCGCTAACATTAGGTCTTTTACTTCTCTCCCTTTTGTATGCTTTGGTATAAAGAGATCAGTCGGGCTGGTAAACGCGCGGTTCACTCACATCACCGTGCACTTAACCTCTCGGAGTGGCCGACGTGTGGAGTTGCCCGTTGCAGCAATGAGCAGCTGCACCTCCCGCTGCGCCGATCAAGTACCAACCAGCTGCGTCCTCTCGCCCCTTTCCACGCAGGCCACCAAGGAGCTGAAGCAGTACGACAGCAAGATCATCGAGTGTACCTTCGTCAACAACAGCTGGGTGTTCATGAGGCAGCGGGTAGACAAGAGCTTCCCCAACTCCTACGACACGGCCATGGGTGAGACTCCCTCCCTCCCTCCCCACTTATTTATCTATATTAACATCTCCTCTATCTCTTTCACTTGTCTGAATAACAGATTTGCCATTAATGGTTCGTTTTATCTATATTACAGCTCAGCTTGCTGTCTTAGTTTAATTTCTGTATTATTACACAGTGTGTGTGTGTGTGTGGCAGAGGTTGCATTGTCTACTCAACATTACGAGCACACACACACACACACACACACACACACACATACACACACACAGTCTGCCCTTGAGTTCGGTGACCAGCATGCTCTGTTCTGTGTTTTATGGGGGATCGTTGTCGTGTTCCCCTTGCTTTGAATGGAGGACTAAAATTTGCTGCTTTTATGTTCACCACAAGTCAAACCGTCAGAAATGCCAACCTGATTTAGGTTTGTTTTTTGTGCTTTTTGTCCCATCGTTTTGGAAAGTCTACACTGAAACAGTGGGAGCACAAGATTTCTCCTGTCAGTGTGAAATGTAGGCAGCTGAAGTAGCATTGTCACAGGAAATCATATTTCCATATTCTCTGTGTGTTGTGTTCTACTGGCAGCATGATGTGTATATTTACCTCCGCCCAAGGACGAAGTAATGTTTCCGGTGGCGTCTGTTTGTTCGTTCGTCTGTGTACAAGATTACACAAAAACTACCAGACCAATTTTCATGATACCCGGTGGAGGGGTGTAGCACGGGCCAAGGAAGAGCCCATTACATTTTGGAGATGATCCGAATCACAGGGCGCCATGTACACAGGAAGTGAGGTCTAATTGCTTAACACATCATCCCTTTGACATTCTACTTATAATATGCATGTTCCCTAAGAGCCAATGGGCACAATTTAACATGGCCGCCACTCAACATCAATGCAACCTCGCATAATCAGGAAGTGAGGTCTAATAGGTTAGCGCAGCATCCTATTTTCATGATACCCGGTGGAGGGGTGTAGCACGGGCCAAGGAAGAGCTATTACATTTTGGAGTGGATCTGAATCACCGGTCGCCGCATAAACAGGCGACATGCATCCTGGGCGGAGGTCTCACCTTTCTAGTTTTCTTCTATTTTTTTATCCACAGGATACATTGGCTGATAAATCATAAATCTTCTGTCTCTCCTTATTTCAGTGGTTCTGTGTGCCCTTCATACTGTCGAGCCCCTCCTATACTTACATCACTGTTACCGCAGTGACCAAAGTGTATCAGGAGCCATGGATCGGCACGATCGAGCTGGCAGATGCAGGGCGTTGGATAGATAACCTACTGCTACTGGTAATGGATGATTAAACCCCAATGCAATGTTTTTATTAGTTTATGTTTCTTAAGATCAAGGAAGATGTGATCCTATGACATAAAAATCCATTGTCTAAGGTGTTTGAAAGTAATTCTAGATCAAAGGAATAAGAAATAGAGACACTGAAACATTCATGTGGCAATAAAAAGATGCGCTGTCCATCATTTTTGATTGTTTCTGTATTAATTAGAGGATTCAACACAGCGGTTTGAGTGAACACAGTCACAGATTTAGTCCATTTAAAAAAAAAGTACCTTTAAACTATGTATCCAGGGAAAGGTTTTGCTGAGCATTAATATTCAGTCACATATATTGAAACCGACCAATACAACCCACTGAGCAGCTAGGGGGTTAAGTGCTTTGATCAAGGGGTTGTCGTCAATGGTAGTTGTTCAAACAGAGGAGAGTAGGCTACCATGCATTCAGTTTCTTAAAGCTCCTGCCGCCCTCATGCCACGCTGTCTGTATTCCTGTCCTAGGTGCTTGGAGGTGTCTGCTACCAGGCCTTCTACCAGAGAGTCCTTTCCTCAGCCACTGATGTCCAAGCTCAGATCACCTGTTATGTTGCAGCAGTCTTCTGCTTCATCCTCGGCATCCCGTCCGTACTCATTGGGGCAGTGGCGGCCTCCACTGGTAAAATGGGCCCTTAAATTCTTATTAAATCCCATTGTAAGATAATCAAGTAGAGACAGTCCATGTCAAAGTTGATTTAAAATGTAATATCACAAGTGTCTCATTGCACTTTACAACAGTAAAACAATATTAAAAGAATCAAGGATGGACAACAACCATAACACACAAAATAACCATCACAAATGAACACAGGAGCAAGAAAACAATCTCAAACACACAGAGCAATGCAGAAGCAGCTCAGAACCCGGACATGTTGGGCACAAACACGCTCATACAAACATCGGACAGAAGTGCCAGGGGGCCGTCCCATGATATGTTCACAATAAAACACTGTCCAGGCTCGGGTTAGAGAAAGGACCGAGTCGAACCCAAGCCGAGGGTACTAAGGAAGGTCATGTGATTGTGAGAATAAATAGGTTTGGAGTCTTAATTTAAAGATTTCAACAGAATTAGCTTCCCTGACTATAAGAGGTAGTTGGTTCCAAAGACAGAGAGCTCTGTAGGAGAAACTCCACTGCCTGCAGATCTTTTCTTGATTCTAGGAACAGTTTTTTTTATTATAAAGTATTATATACACTTTTTTTTACCCTTTAGCTTCAACTTAGTCCTTTTGAGAAATGAAGCAGTAATTAATACATTATACACAATCACACTTACAAATTCCACTGTACTCATTTATAATCCGTACATTTATATGTATTTTTTAATGAGATGTTTTTATTGCGTCTGTTAGATTGGAACCAGACCACCTTTGGGGTACCCGGTCCATATGAACAGGGTAAAGCTGGTATGATTCTGCCCATTGCCATTCAACATCTTTGCCCACCCTTCATCTCTCTGTTGGGTATCGGAGCACTCGCTGCTGCTGTGATGTCATCAATCGACTCCGCCCTTCTGTCCGCTGCCTCCCAATTTGCCCGAAACATCTACAAGAACATCATCTACAAGGGGGTGACTGCAAAATATTACATTACCTCAGTATTATCTCATGTTTACCTGGTTGAAATCATTTATTATACTGTGATCCAATTTAAAATATAATTTCCTCTCTTTTAGGCCTCAGAAAAATCGATCCTCGTGGTGCTCAGGGTGTCGGTCTTCCTGTGCGGGCTGACGGGGGCAGGCCTGGCCATGACCACATCCTCTGTCTATGTGTTTTGGATTTTCAGTGCCGATGTCATGTATTCACTAATGTACGCCCAGCTGATATGTGTCCTCTTCTTACCTCAGCGGGTCAACCAGTATGGGGCCTGTACCGGCCTTGTGGTGGCACTGCTGCTGCGTGCAGTGGTGGGGGAACCCTCTTTGGGTATTCCTGAGCTCCTGCCACTGCCAGGCGATAAGATACAAGAAGACGGTCAACGTCTGCGCTTGTTCCCCTTTCGCACTACCATCATGCTCATCTCCACTGGAACTATTTTGCTTGTGTCACAGTTGGCTGTCTTTCTGTCTGAGAAGAGGCTACTGAATCATAGTGTCCCCAGACCTAAGCTAGATGATGTAAACTACCTGGGACCAATCGGTCAAGATGTGGATGAAAAAGACGAACTGAACAAGGAAGAGAGAGTAATAAATGAGGAAATGATTCACTCAACACTTCGTAGAGCAGGGGAGACCAGGGAGCGTTGTAACATGGGACGGTGGTAACACCTTGAATCCCTCCAATCAGAAACAAGCACCTTGCAAAACAAGGAGCCACATTTCAAACTCCCTGAGAAAATGATTGGCAAACATTTCATTTTGAGGTAAAAAATTAACTTTTCTATCAGATGTATTTCTTGGATACTGTCCTGAGGATAAGGAATCCAAAATTATTAGAATCACTGTTTTGTCACTTTCTTTTTTGTTGTTGAATTTTCCCCCTTTTTCTCCAAATTTACATACCCAATTCCCCCTGTCTACGAGGTCCCGGTCACATTTTATTTGTATAGCCCTTAATCACCATTACAGTCTCAAAGGGCTTCACAATGTCCAATGTTTAAAAACAGAAAAAAATGGTTTGCTACACGACACCCCCCAGCCTCGGACCCTCAACAGAGGAAACAGAGGAAAAACTCCCACAAACCCTTTTAGGGAAAAAGTGGAAGAAACCTTGGGAGGGACTACTCAGAGAGGGATCCCCCTACCAGGACGGCCGGGCGTGCAATAGATGCTGAGTTTGGGAAGCAAAGTACATGACAGTTTATTTTAGTGGGACATCCAGATGTGATGCGGGGCTTCACAGCAATCAGCAGTATTGTGTCGAGACAGCGGAGCTTCGTTTGGTAGTTTTACTGAACCAGGTCAACGCCTTACAAGCTGGACTCCGCTAGGCCTCCCATGCCATTTCCCTTAAAGGCACAGTAACCTATAACTGTAAACTAGAGACAAGCCAGATCTAGGCATAACATAACATAACATAACACCCCCCCACCCCTTAGAAACAGTAACATGACCATTCAGTCCACAAACCCCAATGTAACTTCAATGTAAATTAGGGTGACCAGATGTCCCCATTTTCCAGGGACAGTCACCATTTTAGGTGTCCTGTCCCCGGAAATGCCCCGTTTTTAACTTTTTCTCTATCACAGTGTGTCTGTTAGTGTGTCAGTGTTGCTTGTCTGTCTTCTCTGTCTTGTACGTATAGATAATTAAATACACTGTATTGAACCATTGTAGTTTGACTTTTTTCTTTATAGTGTGTTCCATAGTTTACCAGCTTCTCTCACCATGGTTCTAGTGGTTCTAGTGGTTCTAGTGGAAACTATGATTTTCTGACACGGTTTACAAAGTTACTTAGTTCCTAATTTGATCAGTCGTCCTGCACCATAGTTGTTAAGAAAAATATGGCATTTATTCTTACCCAGAGCTAGGATAACCATATATGGACTGTTCTCCTCATTTAACCGAAGGTACTGTACAGCATGAGCCCAGTCAAGGACGACAACTGAGAACCAACTGTGTTTTTGAGACATTCTGCTTTATCGCGCAGACTACAAAGACCCTGTTTGTCTTCCACAGACCCAAGTCCTCCTCGTCACTATCTGGCTCCAGAAAGAGAGACACACACACACACACACACACACACAGTGCATGTATTAATAAGGGAGACTCAGAGGCTCTTTTGAGCTCTTGACTGTAAGACTGAATTGTTTTTATGTTAACTGCTCCTTCTTGCAAGAATAAAGAACCTGTTTGATGATCCTGATACTGGTCTCGAGCAGAATATTTGTCTAACAATAGTTTATTACAGTATCACCCCACCCTGAGGGCTGCAGAGACTGTTGATATTTTTAAAGGCAAACTCAAGAACTGCCTTTTTAGTCAGACTTTTAACTGAATTGTACTTATTTGACCTTCTTTCCTCTGGTGTTTCCTCAGTTCAGTTCCTGTTTATAAAAGCTGCTTTTACCCTTATTTAGTTTTTCCTTTTAGTACAGAGCTATTGCTCCGTGTATGGGTGGGTGGGGGAGGGGTATTGTGTTTCTATTTGTGTGTATGTGTTTGTACGTGTCTGTAAGTATGTGTGTATGGGTATATTGGGTATATTGTGTGGCTACATTCATTTGTATGAAAAGTGCTATATAAATAAAGTCTGATTGATTGATGATTGATAGTTAGCATTTGTAAAGCAATACATGAAACCGGAATTGTCCCCCTTTTTTATTTCATTGATAATAACATTGGATATGGGTGGAGCCCTCACTCTGAGGGCGAGCAGGCTTGGGAGCAGAGTCTGGCGGTGACGGTGGGTTACCCCCTACCTGGTTTGCTTCCGGTCTGGGCTGCCAACCGAGAGCAGCAGCCAGGGACAGGGATGATACAAGGGTTATTGGGTCGCTAACCCTGTGCAGGCAGTTCGAGTGCCGAGTCCCATCATCCAGTCAATAGGTGGCCGGTCCCAGCTGCTGAGTCACTCGAAGGGGCTCTGACCAGTATGACCGCAGCTGGTTCTGGCGGTGGGCGTGTTTAATCCTGACCCGGTCCCCTGCTGACAGAGAGGGGGTCTGTACTCTGTGAGAGGCATCAAACCTCTGGTTCATCCGGGCCTGTGAGCTTTGGACCTGAGCTCTGGCTTTCTGGAGCCCTGGGTTCCCACATGCAGGGGCCGGCTCGGCTCTCAAGCAGTCCAGCGGTTGCTTTAGTTCTTTCATGATCCTGAGCAGAGCCGGTGACACCCCCGTGGTGGAGTGCTTGGATGCCCGGGCGGTCAGGAGAGTTTGGAGTGCTGAAGGTTTCCCCTTCCTCCAGACAGGCTCCAAGTCCATTCTTCAGAGTTTTATTAAGTCTTTCCACCCCTCCATTACTCTCCGGGTGGTACACTGCTGTCCTGATGTGCTAAATGGACCACAGTGATAAGAACTCTGAGAACTCCGAATTGGGGCCCATTGTCCATCATGAGGACACTGGGTAGGCCGCAGCGCCCAAACAGCTTGTCAAGACGGTCGATGATGGAATGCGCGGTGATGGAGCCCACTCCGAATGAAGGTCATGCACGACCCGCAGAGGTCGATCTGGATGTGCTCCCATGGCGCGGACGGCCATGGGGTCGGGGCGAGGGGCGCTGTAGCCGGCTGACCCGAGTTATCTTAGAAGACTAGTCCCTGTTCATCACAACACTTAGCCAGCCAGTGGTTGAGGGACACTAATCTGCTGTAACTCTCATCATTGCCCCGCAAAGTCTTCACATCAAAAATATTTGACATATTATTTCGTATTATTTAATCTCCTGACAGACCCACTAAATATTTAAGACCTATGAAAATGAAATCTAAGACTTTTTAAATACCTTTTATTGAGAATTTAAGACTTTTTAAGACCCCGCGGACACCCTGCTCATTCACGTTATTATACTGGATGCGTGGGCTGTGTGCCTCTTCCTTATCCTTATGTCTAATGTTATGGTTCTATGGTGGTGTTTCACTGATTGGTCCATTCCCTCCTGAATATCTGAATATATTTATCATTTCTAATTAAAATCCAGTTGAATAATAAAGTTGTGATATGTTGAATATTTTCATGGCATTATGACTGAATTGTTCTCCCTCTCTTCCCCAAATCATGTTTAGTCCACATGACCGTACCTGTTGAGTTTCGTTTAGATTGATTGACTATTTCTGAAGCTCTATCAGTCAAATGTTAAATAATTTAAGCTAAAGGACCATAACAGCCATGCAAACATAGAAGCGCTTTCCAAATGCTTTTATTGATTATAATAGATCCTTTTAGTTTGGGAAGCAAAGACTGATAAAATACTCTTTAGTAATTACAATGAATAAGTACAATGCTCTGAGAATAATAACACCTTATTAATTCTTCACCAAGACATGTTACAATGAGTTTGTTAAATGCGTCTCATTCCCAATATGACATTACTTAGTGAAGACTATTGCAGAATTATTCGATTAGATTCAACTTGAGTGATTCTCATGAGGAAGTTGGTCTGTTGCAGCAGTAAATAGTGATAAGATACATCCAAAGAAAATAGAA
>CABFOS010111082.1:11100-21169 GCA_900660315.1 Diretmoides pauciradiatus
TAGGGGGGGGGGGTAGCGTGACGGGAGGTCAAAGTCATTTATATGTTTATGTTATATGTTTTATGTTTAGATTTAGATTTTTAATTTCCATATTGAAAGATTTTTTGACTCGGCTTTTTTGTCTCCACCCGTTAAGGTTGAACTCACCCACTGACGTTGTTTCTGTGTTTCAGAGCAGCTCGGCATCCAAGAAATGTAGAACGAAGGGGTGCGAGCACACTTACTGTTTGTTTTCTTCGCTCTGAACCGTAAAAACCGTTGAAAAGAATAGTTGAATTTGCTTTTCTTTGTTCCTTCGCGTTTATGTTTATGTGGTTTCTTAATTACGAGCGAGCCAGGGCGTGTAAGCAAAAGTCACATGGACGCACAGGCAGCTTGTTTATTGGACAGAGTTTTGGTGACCTGTCATCCTGCTGGGTTAGAGATTTTTGCTGGAGGGGGGGGGTGAAAAGATTTAAAAAATATTAAAGAAGCCACTGCCTACCAACCCTGAGGTCGCAGGTTCAAACCTCAGGGTTGCTACCGGCTTGGTCGGGCGTCTCCACAGGCACAATTGTCCGTGTCTGCGGGCGGGGAAGCCGGACGAGGAGATTTGTCCTGGTCGCCTCCCTCTGGTCGGTCGGGGTGTCTGTTCAGCGGGGAGAGGAACCGGGGGGAGATAGCGGGAACCTCCGCATGCGTTACGCTCTCCCGGTGAAACTCCTCGCTGTTGGGTGAAAAGAAGCGGCTGGCGACTCCACATGCATCGGAGGTGGCGTGTGGTAGTCTACACCCTCCCCAGACCGACAGAGGGGGTGGAGCAACGACCAGGAACACTTACACAGGGGGAATTGGACATGTAAGATTGGGAGAAAAAGGGGAAGGGAAAAAAAAGATTAAAGAAAACTGATTCCAGTCCCTGTAACTGTAGCCGAACATGATGGACTTTAATATCTGATGCCAAGAACAACATGTCAGAAAACAAAGTTAAGCAACTTCATTTGCAGCAGCTTTTTCCACATATAGAGGGAAAGCAGATGTTAACCGGGGAATTTAATCAAAATTTGATTGTCTAGCAGCGTCTGGGTAGTGTAGGAGTAAAGTCCTCGTCAATCACCGCAGAGACCCGGGTTCGCGCCCCGGCAGCGGTACCTCCGGCTTGGTCAGACGTTCCTATGAACACAATTGGGCACCTCTTCAGCGGGGAGGGGATCTGGGGGAGATAGCATGAGCCTCCACGCGCGTTATGCTCTCCTGGTGAAACTCCTCGCTGTCAGGTGAAAAGAAGCGGCTGGCGACTCCACATGCATCGGAGGAGGCGTGTGGTAGTCTACACCCTCCCCAGGCCGATAGAGTGCAGCACAACAACCAGGACTGAGATACACACAGGAATTGGCAACGACTAAATTGGGGAGAAAATGGGGTGGGGAAAAAAATAAAAATTTGATTGTCCTTGGTTGCCTTTTTTGTCTAATGATTTCAAAGTATTACTACTACTTACTTAAAGGATAACATTGGTATTTTTTAACCTGGATTCTATTTTCCCATGGCCGTGGGTCTAACTGACTCGTGGGAATGTTTTTAATTAGTCCGGTATTGACCGAGTTCCCGACTTCAGGGCGGCATTTTTTTTTGCCACTGGCTCCGATTGTTGTTATAAGTGTCTGACAGGATCCCTACAGAGAAATAAAATGGGGTTTTTTCTGTGAGGAGTGAGACCTCTTCTTGCATATAGATCTATCTTGGATAGGGACACGCTGTTGTGGCTAGTTGTGCTCCAAGTGGATGCTAACACAATAACAACAGACCAGATCAAGTGAAAGGTAAAGAAAAACATTTTAATTCTCTGTCGGGATCCTGTCAGACACTTAGAACAACAACCGGAGCCTGTCAGTGGCAAAAAAGAAGGTTTTAGAGAACTATACACTTGCCTTGCACCTACGGACTCACTCAATACTGGACTAATTTCCAAAATTCTTGTTCCCATGAGTCAGTTAGACACACAGCCATGGGAAAATAGGATCCAGGTTGAAATATACCGATGTTATTCTTTAACCCCGGGTCTGGGGAGGGGGTATATTCCAGGATGAATCCAACCATCACTGGGCTGAAAAAACATCAATCAGTCAAGTGTACAGAGCAGAGAGACGTTGTGTGTCAGACTTCACGTGTTGATGTAATCCAGCAGCAGAAGCCCTAATAACACAGATAACATCAGCGGAAATATCACCGATATCCCGCCTCTGCAGACGAGGAGGCCAGGCAGAGACAAAGACCCAATGAGGACAGATAGAAGAGAGGATGCATTGACTCATTGTTTTATTTCAGTTGGCCTTGGCGCTGTCAGAATGACGGGAAGGAGGCCCAGACAAATCAAGTAGCAGTGCAACAGGCAACAACAGGCATCAACAGGCAACAACAGGCAACAACAGGCAACAACAGGCAACAACAGGCAACAACAGGCAACAACAGGCAACAACAGGCAACAACAGGCAACAACAGGCAACAACAGGCAACAACAGGCAACAACAGGCAACAACAGGCAACAACAGGCATCAACAGGCAACAACAGGCAACAACAGGCATCAACAGGCAACAAACCGCAGACCATGGCATCCTGGACTGCCCAATGTACCGGGCACCCAACGGGATGCATGGTCTGTCGGTCCTGGACGACAGGACGATGGCGTGGCTTCTGGAGGTGTGTCCGGAAGTGTAGCCCCGGGTGATCCTATTCCCCAGGCCGGGGTGGTAAAAGGATAAACCCTCGACCCCGAGCCTGGGGAATGAGGATGGACAACTCCATCCTGCCCAGACGAAGAAGAACAGGCAACAACAGGCAACAACAGGTTTATTCACTTCATACTTGATAAATAAACAACAGGGATGTAAGTGATGATTTGTCATCGCAGTCGCTCACTCTTAAATGGTCAAATTAGAGATGCACGATATTGAAATTTTGGTCAATATCCGATAACCGATTATTTCCATAGTCATATCAACCGACACTGATACCGATATTGCTTTTTGATATCTATCTATCTATCTGTCTGTCTGTCTGTCTGTCTGTCTGTCTGTCTGTCTGTCTGTCTGTCTCTCTGTCTGTCCGTCTGTCTGTCTGTCTGTCTGTCTGTCTGTCCGTCCGTCCGTCCATTAGGGATGCACAATATTGAAATTTATGCTGATATCCGATAACCGATTATTTCAATCGACCAATACCGATACTTTTATTTACCTTCCACCTTGCAGCAATCTGGGAACCCAGAGGCTCAATTGGTCTGATGACTGGCATTGACAGACACTAGTTCTGGGTTATCCGGTCTAGCCAGGATATTTGGATAACGACTTCCTCTTCCTACCGCCGATCATTTAGTTTTTAGGTTTTATGGTCATTTTTTATATCAAACGTTTGTCGTATCCTTTCAACAGCAAGTTAACACATCACGTTTGTCAAGTAAATACGTTAAACAAATCAATCGCACTGTAAAACTGGCCGTTTATCCCAGAGTCTACTATCGTTATATTAGACTGATAACGATAATGCATTTTCAAGTAATTATCAACATTGCAGATATAATTTCAGCAGGCCGCTTTCAGGGGCTAAAAAAAAGTATTTGTAAAAAAAATATTGTTCCGTCCTTCAGTTGAAAATTGCCTCTCTGCTTCACCCCCCATCCCCATCGGTGATGAAATACCGAAGGTTTAGGGCGAATATGAGCTGAGTGGGTAGAAATTTAAAACAATATCTCTTCCCCCGACTGGAGATGGTCGGAGTCACTGAGGAGAGAAATATCCTCCGTCACCAAACTGTCCTGGATCTCACCGTCACTCTCCAGGGTGTGTTGTCAGCTAGCTAGCGAGGAGTTTCACGGGGAAGGCATAGCGCGTGCGGAGGAACACGTTATCCTCCCCAGCTCCGCCCCCCACCGACAGGCGCCCCGACCGACCAGTAGGAGGTGCTAGTGCAGCGACCAGGACAAATCCCCGTGTCCGGCTTCCCGGCGCTGCCAATTGCACCTGTAGCCAAGCCGGTAGCAACCCCAAGGATCGAACCTATGACCTTGGGGTTGGTAGGCAGCGTCTTTTACCGCTGGACTACCTGGGCGGCCCGCACTGTTACATTTTGACGTAATGTAGATGACCAATAGTATTTATAACTTCATGACTTTTATGCTTTTTATGTGGTAAATGCTGGGAATTGTAGTTTTGTTTAGTCAACTTGAACCAGTGCAGACAGTCTGACCTGCTGTGAGGAAATGATTGACAGCTCAACATTAAACCAAATGATTCTGAAGAACAGTCGACTCGTGTTTTACTGGCCGTCTGGTTGGTTTATTGTATTGGTGAAGCTTCAGACATTGATATGAAAAGTCAGTCATCCAAACAAGTAATGGAGCCTTCAGGCTGGACGGTGCTGGGCATCGTCAGGTCCGCTGGCTGTGTTTCTGACACACGTAACGCAAATGGGTGGTGCAGTGCAGGTCGTTAAGGCGACCATCGTTATGGAGATGAGCACAGTCTTCGGTCGAGTTCAGTCTGTCGCCACCCCAGTTATCTGGCTGGTTGGGCTTCCAGTGCCTGGGAACAACACACACACACACACACACACACAGTTTCCTTGTTTCTAACCGGCCAGACTGCTGGAATTAGTTTTAGTTCAGAAGAAAAATCACCCACACAAAGAAGGCAGACTGACAGACAGACAGACAGACTTGACTTGATCACATGTCACTCTCGCTACCTGCGGTTCATGACGTACGGCGTCTGGTTGACCCACTCCCACTTTCCTGTTCTCTCATCTGTCAAACCAATCCAGTAGAACACTGGAATTGTCATACGGGTCACAAAACTCTGGAGAGACAGACAGGGAGAGAGACAGCCAGGCAGGGAGAGGGAGAGAGACAGCAAGTGAGAGACGTTGTTTTTCCACTTCGACTTCAGAAAAACCACCAAAATAACCTCCCCAACTACAATCAAGGGCTCACTTGTCGAGATGGTTGAGTGCTATAAGTACCTGGGAACAATCATAGACAAGAACTTGAACCAGGACCTCAACACTTCTGCAGTCTGCAAAAAGGGCCAGCAGAGACTTTACTTTCTGCGCAGATTGAACACTTTTATTGTGGATAAAACTCTGATGGTTTTATTTTACAAGTCTTTTTTAACCGTTTGCCTAATTTTGCCTAAATTTTTGGTACGGGTAACCTCTGTACAAAACAAAAGTCGTCTGTCCAGCATTGTGAAAGTAGCTGGCAAACTAATTGGCACACAGCAGCTCTACTTAACAGACATTTATGACAGACAAAGCTTGCAGAAGGCGCGGTCGATCTTGGCCAGCTCTGACCACCCGCTCTTGGGAGAATTCATTCTTCTTAGTGGGGCAGATAAGCAAACCAATTGTGCATTTTTTAAGCATGAAACTTTCACCATATAATCTACATACCCCAAGGTTTTATTTCAGACGTGGAAGCACTTTCTATCTGACCTCTGGTGACCTTGTTGCCCCATCACTCTCCGTTATAAGCATGTATTTCTTTGCCAAAATTGCAGTTTTGTTCTAATAAAGATATTTATTTGCTCAGCCATGGCCGTGTGTCCATTGGTAGAATGACAATACCTTTGCAGACCAGTGTCACCTGCAGACCGTCACCATGAGCAGCAGCCAGCAGTGCAAGAAGCTTTCGTGAAGCATGTTAGGCCCCTCACAGCAGTGATCGAAGAGATGGGGAACCCATTTCTTGAAGAGAGTCAGGATCTTTTGGTGATTGACTCCAAAGATGTCATGAATTCATCAGTTGCAGACACGGGGAGGAAGGTGGAGTCCTTGGGTGCACAACAGTACAAGACTTTTGTGGAAGAACAGCTGGAGCAGCGAACAAAGCCAGTCACAGATACCCTGTCCAAGATCAAGATGCATCTCTACAGCCACCCACCAAGGAAAACACAGTCAAAGCAGTGAACACTGAAGCGTGATTGTAACCTCTTCTCACGGCTGTATGTGTCTTGCCAAATACGTGATGACAATCTGGATCAAGTCTTCAGTCACGAAAATCAGGGAGGGAAGATGCAGCTTAGTACAAAGCAGACCTCTTGCACTCACTGCATAATGACTGATGCCTCACAATCTGCTCCTGTAGTTGATGCTGTGTTCCTTGATGGCGCAGCTGTGGTCCAGATGCTGAATCCTGGTACAGCAAAGACCTTCCAGGACTATGCAGACAGTGTCTTTGTGCCATATGCAAAATCCCAGCTAGAGAAAACGAGGCGTTTTGATATTATCTGGGATGTCTACATTCCAGGCAGTCTCAAAGGAACAACCCGGCAAAAGAGAGGGAAGGGAATCAGGAGACAGGCGATGCCAACCACTGCACTGCCAAAGCACTGGAAAGACTTCCTTCATGTGATGAGAACAAAACAGAATTGTTTGGATTCCTCTCCCAGCAAGTCACTTGCATCCCAGTAGATGATGGAAAAGAAGTTTATGCAACTCATGGGGAAATGGTGCTCTGCTCTCCTGCCCACTGTGACTTGACGAATCTCACTCCATGTTCTCATGAGCAGCATCTGCTCATGCAGATGCAAGGTGATGTGAGTGAGCTGTCCATGTCACTGTTGGAGCGCTTTATGGTGCTGATGTACGACAGGACGAGCGACACCATGGAGGTGAATGAAGGTAGAAAACAGCCCTTCACTCAGAAATCCAGTACTCTGGAGAACATGCCACCCACGAAGGCTACGCTAGAGCAACACATTAAGCAAGCCACCTATCAGGCCAATGTCTGGAGCAAAACTTTAGTACCTGACCCTGAGCTGCCACGCCCTTCTAATTGTGGCTGGGTGAAGGAAGCAACGGGATGGCAGCCACTGTGGACCACTCTTCCAGAAGCCTCACAGAGCTGCTACGAAGTTATCCATTGTGGCTGCAAGAAAGGGTGTACTACACCCTGCAAGTGCAAAAAGGCTGCTCTCAAGTGCACTGCCCTTTGTTCATGTTTAGGAGACTGCTAGTCATAGAAAGGATACACATCACTATACTGAATTGATAATGTCATCGTAGGGTGGGTTAAGAGATGCCAACATGCCAACACTGCTCAGTCAAATTTAACACATCAAATACACCTGGATGGGGCGGCAATAGCTCAGTTGGTAGAGCAGTCGTCTGGGAATCGGAGGGTTCCCGGTTCGAGGCTCCTCCGGGTAGCGCGTCGAAGTGTCCTTGAGCAAGACACTGAACCCCTCACTGCTCCCGACGAGCAGGTTGGTGCCTTGCATGGTTGCCACCGCCGTCGGTGTGTGAATGTGAGAGTGAATGGGTAAAGTGGTCTATGAATTGTAAAAGCGCTTTGAGTGGTCTCTAGAAGACTAGAAAAGCGCTATATAAATACAGTCCATTTACCATTTACACCTTGTGTGAAGTCCACTTCTTTTGAGTTTTTGTGTTTGTGTGTGTTTTACTTTATTAAAACAGATATATGTGTAATAAAAATAAAACAATTGATCTATACTGCCTTCATGCCTGCGAAAAATTGGGCGGGGGAAAGAAATTTGACAGCCCGAAATGTGTTCACCCTCTGCCGAGTTCCAGAGGTCTGAAAGCAAATTTCATGGTGTATAGAAACACTGGAGAAAGTTTCATGCTTTAGTCATAAAATGCACAATACCTTCCATATATGAGCTTATCTGCTCCACTATCTCCCCTCTGGGCAGAGATACAGGCTCCCCAGAGTAAAGACCAACCGGTTTAAGTTTTCCTTTGTACCCTGTGCAATTAATGCTCTTCATTTTAATTGTATACCTTGACTGCACTGTTTGCAGCACTTAATTAAGGTTCAAGGTTCAAGGTTACTTTATTGTTACATCCGGGTGAGCAGACATAAAATTACGTTTGTTCCTACGTAAAAAGTGCATACAGAAAGTTAAAAGGTTAAAAAGGGGGGAGACAGGGCAGACATAACAGAAAAACAATACAATTCAACATAACCATTCAACACAGTTAAAAGTCTTATAGAATAAAACTAATAAAACTAAGAATAAAAGATATTAAAGATATGCTACTTCCTTTTTATTCTTTTTAACTGGTTCTTGTAATGTTGTCCTGTCTCTCTCTTGTATGTTGTGTTTGTGTTTGTTTGATCTGTTGATCTCAACTGCAAACTGAATTTCCCCTCGAGGGAAAATAAAGAACATGAACCTGACCTGCAGGAACTGAAACCTGGGTACTTATTTGAGCAGGAACCTTTTAGTTCCCCAATTGAGTCCCAGGTTTCTTTCCCACCAAAGTACCAGGGGGGGGGGTTACGCCACCAAGGAGCATGTGACACGACAAAAGTGCGACTGTTTGGTTTCATACATCATTTAGGTACGACGACCCACAGCAACAGCAAACATGGAGGAAGCTCAAGCAGCTCTGTTGATCTGTGTTGTTCTTTACTTTCCTATGAACATGGTGTTAGAATCTTTTTGGAAATGAGATGCGCTGAAGTAGATTTTGCGTAGCTTGTATTGACCAATCAGCGTTGTTCAGTGCAACTCTGCAACTCCACCCCCAATTCTTCCTGGTCACCCAAAAAACTACCTCACTAACAGGACCCAATAGTTCCTGAAGACAAGAGTGATACAGAGAGAGCAGTCTCGCCCACTCCTCTGCAGTGCTCTGTATAACCCATGAGACAGACAGACAGACATTCTCACCCACTCCTCTGCAGTGCTCTGTATAACCCATGAGACAGACAGACAGACATTCTCACCCACTCCTCTACAGTGCTCTGTATAACCCATCACATCAGACAGACATTCTCACCCACTCCTCTACAGTGCTCTGTATAACCCATCACATCAGACAGACATTCTCACCCACTCCTCTGCAGTGCTCTGTATAACCCATGAGACAGACAGACAGACAGTCTCACCCACTCCTCTATAGTGTGCAGTATGGCCAGGTGAGCCTCCTGTCCAGAGCACCTGTCTCTGGCGTCATCCCACGTCAGAGCATCTTTACTGAAGAAGTAACAGCTAGACCCTAACAAGTCCCAGTCCAGAGGACAGCAGCCAAGATCCACTGTACCTGCAGACAGACAAACAGGCAGACAGACAGTAAGACAGACAGACAGCAATTTGAATTTGTTAAGGGATAGCTCCTTGAGGTGTAGCATCTCATTTTCGAGGAGGTCCCAAGTACACAAGTAACACATATATACATGCATACACAATTCAGTTATTTAGTTAGCCACATCGGCCAGAGAAACCGCTAGACGTGTTTATTGTGTGCATCTGCTTATACTACTACTACTATACATAATGTGTGTGTATGTGTGTGTGTGTGTGTGTGTGCGTGTGTTAGGGGTTTCATACACACACACACAGTGGTTATAGTAGTCAACTAATCGACTAGTCGACTACTATAGCCACTAGTCGGTGCTGTTGGCAGCAGTCAACTAGTCGTGACATAATTTTTGTCAATGTCACCAGATTTACAATAATTATTGTATTAGTACAATAATTTATTAAAATATGTATTTACATTTATATCTAATTCAATCAATCAATCAATCAAATTTTATTTGTATAGCCCATTACAGTCTCAAAGGGCTTCACAATGCCCAAAGTTTGACACAACACCCCCCAACCTTAGACCCTCAGCAAAGGACATGGAAAAACTCCCACAAAACAAAGTGGAAGAAACCTTGGGAGGGACGACTAAGCGAGGGATCCCCCTACCAGGACGGCTGGGCGGGCAATAGATGCCGAGTTTGGGCAGCCGTACACAGAGTTCATATACAGTTTATTTGGGTGGGATATCAAGAGCTTATGTGGGGCTTCATAGCAAGCAGTTCAGTTGGCGTCATCTCGGGAGTGGGGAGTGGACCACGTAGACACCAACACTGCCGGGCTGGATCCTGGGGGTGGGGGACCATGCAGACAATGCAATTCAGCTATGTAGTATTAAATATGTAGTATTAAATTCTCCTAATTAATTTAATTGATATGAAATGAGTTAATATTTCCCATTTGGTACTCAAAATCACTCCAAAATAGCGGCTACCGCAGCAGAGGGCAATAAAGTGCAGCTGAAGGCTCCGGCTAAACAGGC
>CABFOS010111121.1:2765-14057 GCA_900660315.1 Diretmoides pauciradiatus
TACATTTTGGTGTGGATGTGAATCTGAATCGCCCAGGATGCATGTCACCTGTTTATGCGATTCAGATTCACATCCACTCCAAAATGTAATAGCTCTTCCTTGGGCCAAGGTAAATCTATCCAGTGAATATCATGAAAATGGGATGCTGCGTTAACCAATTATACCTCACTTCCTGTTTACACGGCATTGTGTTGACCTTGAGTGGTGGCCATGTTAAATCGTGCCCATTGATCCTTAAGGAACTTGCATATTAAGTACAATGTCAAAGGGATGATGTGTTAAGCAATTAGACTGCACTTCCTGTTTATGTGGCGTCCGTTAGACCTCACTTCCTGTTTATGTCGCGTTGCATTGACCTTGAGTGGCGGCCATGTTAAATTGTGCCCATTGGCTTTCAGGGAACATACATATTAAGTAGAATGTCAAAGGGATGATGCGTTAAGCAATTAGACCTCACTTCCTGTGTACATGTCGCCCTACGCGGCGCCGCCGTGATTTGCATCCACCCCAAAATTTCAGGGGCTCGTCGTTGACCGATACTACACCCTTCCACCGAGTTTCATGAAAATCGGTCTGGAAGTTTTTGCATAATCTTGTACACGGGCACTTCCTGTGTACATGGCGCCCTACGCGGCGCCCCGTGATTCGGATCTGCCCTAAATGTTTATATGGTCATCGGTGACCGATACTACACCCTTCCATCAAGTTTCATGGAAATTGGATGATGCGATAAGCAATTAGAGCTCATTTCCTGTTTATGTGGCGTCCTACGCGGCGCCCGTGATTCAGATCCACCCCAAAATTTCAGACGGTCGTTGATGTCCGATACTACACCCTTACACCAAGTTTCATGAAAATCGGTCTGGTAATTTTTGCGTAATCTTGTACACGGACAAACGACCAAACGACACACAGATACACACACATAGATACGTAAATAAATAAATACATATACATACATACATACACACATACATACATACACACATACATACATACATACATACATACATACATACATACACATGCACACTTATACACACAGCTAAACTCATATACGGCGTATATACACATTCATATATACGCCATACAAACTTTCACACAATAGTAGTAATGATAACAGAATATATTCCCATACACAGTCATATAGGTTTGAAAGGGGTTCTAAGGGTTCTTAACCTGCATTATGAAATGTGGAGATGGCCTATAATCATTTATCATTCTGGGCATTTATACCTTGAATATCAGCTCCACCAACCTGCAGATAACAAGTCACGAACAAACAACCTAAAATAGACTAGTCTAGAACAAGCTCAGCAGTATCATTAAGTCCTAAGAGCTGCTAATGAATCAGCGCCTCAGCATTAATGTGGGTATCATGGAAGGGTAATGTGTCTCTGTTATGTCTAATCATGCCTATGGTTTACCCAGAGATGAAAGGAGCTGACAATAGCTGCTCTTCCCATAATACAGTTCAATTAGAGGTAGAGGCAGAATGAAGAATAATGCTGTTTGCTCATCACTCCAGTGCCTCAAAGTACACACACATGTGCACGCACAGCACACACACACACACACACACACACTTGCGCGCACACGCACATTACACAAACACGTGAGCACTCTTGGGCACACATAGTCTGAACACCCAAATGCTGATGCATGACTTTGTTCTGTAATGATGTCCCTTAGTGGGATCATTATACATAAACAGCCTTTGATGGGGAGCTGGGTTCTGGTGTCAGAGGCAACCAGGAGTTCACAAGTGTCTCTCAGCTCCTTATCCCCAGCACCTTAACTAATCCCTCCAAATCACTTCCTCCCTACATCCCTACCTAACGCCTCTGCAATGAAACCCTAGCCTCACCCTTGCCCTGGCCATGGCCCCAACATACTATAGATTACCGGAATTACTTGCAGGGATAACAGGAGGCGGTTACAGTGGCTTAATAAAGCATGCACTTTAAGATCTGGTTCTCTGTGTTCTCATTTATCAAGAGTCAGCGTGAGCACCACTAAAAAGGACTCGGACATGTCGGCTGCTTTTTACTTTATTATACAGCAGCTGTATGTGAGGATAATCTTTTAAGTTTAAGTAGAAAACTGCAAATAGACTGTTTAGATACAACTAAAACTTCACAAATCTTGAATTTAGCATTGGGTTCTTTGTGAATGCACTGGTTGCATTGCAAATACATAGATGCTTTATAGTATATAGTGTATATATTAGTATATTTGTTCCAAATGGGATCTTCTAACTTTAAGCTATTTTAAGAACTTTAAGAACTTAAATAATTGAGCATGGCTACAGTGTAGATGTGCCTGACTGTGGAAAAGTTGTGGAAAATATTGTAAGTACTGTGACCATAGTAATCTTTTAATTATTTTGTATTTTTTATTTATAACTTGCATTTACTTTTACATACTGTATATTCTGTTGTTTTTTTATTTTTTATTTTTTTATCTTGATTTTTTTTATATGTCCCTTTGAAGAAAATACAACTCTATTTACTGTATATGTGTCATTTATTATTTTATTTTTCCTTTCTCTTGAGTTATTTTCTTGTATTGCAAAAATGGTGAAAATTACTAAATAAATAATTGAAGAAAAAAAAAGATATTGAATGATCATTTTAAGGTCATATTGTTTGTCCCAAAATGGAAATTGCATTTTGCAAAATACAAACTCCATTCATATACAGTAGCAAATCACTCATCACTCATCATATTGGGACTCTTGCTTACCGTCGCTGACTAGTTTGACCCCGTCATATTGGATACCTTCAGGCCCTGGCCGACCCACTGGACCAGCCAGGGAGCCTGAGAATGGAGCGTTGATGATACCGTAGTCGTCACACACCAGGTCCACTGCTTTATGGACATTATCACGTCTGTCAGAGGAGCCACAAAAATAATTATATGAGCATTACACTACCATCTTAAAACGTGGTATAGATCTGATCTGTGTGTCTGAGCATGAAAATAATATATTTTTAGTGGTTATATTTACAGCAGCTGCAACAGCATGGCAATATGAGATATGTCAAATACTGTGAACTATCGCTGAACTCTTAAAGCTGCACTAGGCAAGATTTGTTTGTAGGAATACACCCATATTATAAGTCTAAATCACAAAGTTTGGCTGCAACACAGAAGAGCGTCACATCCCAAAGAAAATTCACACCCTGATGTTTCACCCTATTTGGCCCAAATGAAATGATGATGTCAGGTATAGAGACTTTTCAGCTCAGAGCAAATGAGGAGTTGAAAGGTGGAAAATAGAAGCTGTCTCCTAAACAGCATGATGTGAGAAAGCTAGACTCACTAACATCCCTTTGGTAGCGTTTGATAAAACATCACAGACAGACCGGCGGGGTTGGTGAACACTGTGCGCTGTGTGCAGTTTACTGGCGATGACACATGATTTCTGGGCATTGAAGCTTGAAACTTTTTCAAATAATTACCTCTTGCTGCTATTCGGAGCGGCCAATGTGCAAAGTTGCCTAGTGGAGCTTTAAGTATGAAATGTTACACATGCTGTAATGTTTTGAATCTTAAACATGAAGCTCAGATTGGATGGAATCACCTGCTGGAGTTGAAAGCCCCACAAGCGAACACGTCACAAGCCCTCACTCTGTTGTTGTGGTGACCAGCACACAGCACGCTCCAGGCCCCAGCTACAGAGACATTCAAAAACAAAACATTAAAGACAATGATTTTAGGTAGTTTTCCATATCCTAACGTACACCTGCTGTATTTAACAATACATGACAAAAAATGTACAAAATTGTAATGTTCTTGTTTATTTATATACATAACCCCATTGCCTTTTCTTCCTGGAAGAAAAAAAAAGGTTTTAGTGGTTACTGTGTCATGTCCCAGTATACATGGAAATTCCCTACCAATAAGATTTTTGAATACCTACCATACAACTTGAAACTTTCAAAGCGACACAAGTGGCAACACGGGGGACAAAATATGTCTCCTCTGCCAATTCATTTATTCATTCATTTCATTTGCAGACTGGATGAGTTGCAATGAACCATGTGGAGGTGGCCTGGCAGATCCCATTACATTTCAATTGCAATGCGTGCTGTGTTTGTGTTTGTTTACACCTTACATTAACATGTGTTCTTCCATATGCAGATACGATACACAGATACAGATCAAATTTTAATACTGGGTGTAAATAGGGTCTATACCTGGCGTACAACACTGCCGTGTCTTGGTCCCTGCGCACTTGTCTTTCAAGTAGCGGCCTTGGCAGATGTATCGCTTGGGCTGGCAGATACCTCCCAGTCTGGTACACCCGGAGTCACTACTTGGCCTCACGCCTGCTCTCTTACTTCCTGTGTCCTTGACCTTTTTCATTGGAGTCAAGGGCTTAGATCTCCTGTTGTTTGTTGCTGTGTGATTCCTCTTCGCCTTGATGGCACTGTCAGCTTTCTTTTCGCTCTTTTGAGATCCTCCATCCTTTCTCTTTTCATTTTCTAAAGCACAACTTAACAGGAGGCCTTGAAGAAAGATGAATGGTGGTGAGAGGTAGAACTTAAGAGAATGCAACATGAATGGAACATGAATGAAGAATGAAACAACTTCCTTTGTTGGAGGAATACACCCGTTTTGGGGAAATTGCTAGTCATGCTAAAATGTTACTGTTCCGACTACTGTGGACACTCGGATGAGTTTGGTGTCCACATCATTTAATGGGCAATCTCGGAACCCAGAGTCTATAATTGATAACGATAGTAGACAATTGAGCCTCTGGGTTCCGAGAATGTTTAATGGGTAAATTGACCAACAAGTTAATGTCCCAAAACGTGGTGCATTTCTGTAAGTATGGGTTGAATGAGAGATGGGGTTAAACGAAACAATGTGAAATGGGCATTATCAAAGTCACAAATCAATGAAAAATGATTAGAAAATTTACCATGTCATAATATGGACTATTACATACAGACTGAATACCACAACATTTACAAAAGTTTCATTTTCTTGTATTTCATATCAAAATCCCATTATGTTTACTTCCTGTGGTTACATTATGGTATAGCAGTACGAGTACATAAAAAATCCAACCAATAGAATCACAGATTTCTGAACAATCCCACCTCTCCGCCCCTCCCATAAAATAAAACCAACAGATTTCAAAGTGATGATTGCTTGATGATTGCACTCAAAGTCTTGTACGTTATAGATGAAAGCCTAAAAGCACAATAACGTCCTAGACTGGTGAATGTTACATAGATGGGAAAAGTTCAATTAACTCAACTTTTAATCAGGTCCATTTAATACTTTTGTTTGACATGGATAGTCACAACATTTATTTTTTTATTTTTTACCTTTGAGTGAAATGTCAGTGCACCTTAACTACTGCCTGGCCACACTGGTTGAAGACGAGACCAGACCAAACTAATTATCCTGCCCAGACATGAGTCTTTGATCTTCATTAACTCTATTAACCTCAGAGGCACAGTGAATATTTCAATCACTCTGCCCAGGCACAGGAACACACGCTGGTCCTTATGATTGAAATGAGCTGCTTATCACTAGAAGACCGTAATGTCTGCGAGACAGGCAGGCTGGATGACTGGGTGTGGCGTGAAAAAGCAATTTGACTCAGCACGTTGACTACCATGACTGCTGAGAGGAAAGCATGTGCAGTGGCCCTCCTAAAAGACTACGCAGTATATGCAGTAGTCGATTTGAGGGGGGATGCAGGGTGATGCCATCCCCCTAGAAATAAAAACTGTCAAAAACCATCCCCCTTGTAAAACTGCCCCCCCTTCATCGCTCTGTTTAAGATGTCATTTAATCAATAAATGTGGAAGGCACTTACTGATATTTAATCATTTTAGAGAGTATAGACCATGTGGAGTTTTCAGCAAATCTGAGGGCGTTTTGTTTGATAATGAATTTGCTCTCTGGGCATGGTTGTAGTTGAAAATTGTAATACATGAATTCCCAACAGTTTCAAAAGTGCCATGAGTATTAAGTTACATGAAGTTACACTTGATTGATCCTTGTGTGGGGAAATTTGTCCTCTGTAGCCACAGCGCAGTGCCCGGGGACCGACTCCAATTCTGAGGCCAGTGTCTTGGTCAAGACAATTAAAAATACATTACTAAAGGAGTCACCGTAGAGATCTGTATGCAATATCAAATAAAAAGGTTTTTAGGCCAGATTTAAAAGACTGAAGCGTCGGAGCGAATCTAAGACTGTCTGGTAGCTTGTTCCAGGCCTGTGGTGCATAAAATTGAAAAGCAGCTTCTCTGTGTTTAGTTCGAGCCCTTGAAACGCTGAGGAGGCACCAGAAGACCTGAGGGGTCTGGCAGGTTCATGACTTGAAAGGAGGTCTACGATATATTTTGGCCCTAAGTCATTTAGTGCTTTGTATTATAAGCAAAAGAGCTTTAAACTGTATTCTTTCGTGCACAGGAAGCCAGTGCAGTAACTGCAGCACTTCATGTTAACCAGGTGCACGATAATACTCATCACTTGCATTTGCAATGTTTTCTGCTGCAATCTGCTATACTAAAATCTGGGTTTTGTGATAGATAAGGTCACGTGCTGCTTTGAGGGGAGTTGAAGGGGTGTTAGTCTCACAAGCAAACGTCAGGATAGCCAGACGTCTCTGGCAATTTACCTACTGTACCCACCATCTCCTTGATACATTTAAAAAAAAACTAAAAGAGTGGCTACATTTATATGCACATTATGTTCTCGTCAAACTCCGTTCGAATAACCCCCTAAAGCTTATATCCTGATTATAAGACACCAGGTTAAGATGTCTGGCTTATACTGCATGTAAACATCTTCACTTTGGGTTTTCACCATCTGCGCAAACTCAGACTTGCACAGCTTTATGGGTCAATTTTGATGTTGTTAACAAAAAAAACATGATGAGAAGCAGTAATCAAATTATTTCCCATATATTAGAAATAAGCTACTGCTCAGTCAAACAGGTTCACTAGCAGCCACACCTGTTACTACTTTTTTGTTGCTTATATCTATGAGCAGAAGACTGAATAAGAACAGCAATATTCTGTTAACATATTTATTAACGGAAACGCAGATAGTCAATTGTAGGGCATCAAATGTGCATGTAAAGTAAGACCATAACCGCTGTATGACCAAAAATCGTGTTACATGTATGATAATAATCTAGACAGTGATAATTAGCAATTAAGTACATGGGCCAATGGTCAATACAGTACAGCACTCATGTATGTCTTATTAGTGTCCCTGCACAGTGAGAACTCCATCTATTGTGTGCCATTCATTTCATAGTCATTTCATATCAGTAACAAGATGGCTGTCTCGTTTTCATGTTGCTCAACGGTCCCTCAGAGTCACTATGCCATGAGCTTTGCAGTTAGACGCAATTAATCTAATGTTGCATGAAGCATTCAATCATGCTTTAAATGCCCCGTACACATAGCCACTCCAGCAATAGGCCCCAGCCTCCAGGTTTGTGTTTATAGGAGTTTACAGTCTCTTAATAAGGCTCAGTTCATGGTCATCCCTGCGGGCAAGCAGAGATATTTATATACGTACTATTTATTCTTCCTATAATAGGAATGCTGTGAGCATACACAGCTAAAGGGTAAATGATGTCTGTTGTGTTTGTGTGCATATGTGTGTATGCGTGTATGTGCGTGAGCATGTATGTCTGTACATGTGTTTCATGCATTCATATTGCTCGGTAAAGTGAACTTTTTGCATACAGTACTCACAGCATACTAGCAGTGTTGCAATAAGACAGATCCTCAACAGCATTCTCATAGTCAGATCAAAACTCAAAAACCTGCAAAACAAGTGCATAAACATTAGCTTTTTCCATATCCTCAGGTACGTTTCCCATATGGTGTAATTTTCATTCAAAGGACGATATGATATGTTATTTTTTCATGACTAAATAAAGTGTCATTTCCTTGCAGCAGCATAACCAATCTCACTTCAGGAACCAAATCAAAAATTCTTGCACACTGACCCATACTGGGAAACATGTTTCTATACTCCTGAGGGCCAAACAGATGTAGGCCCACTACTCATTTCTGATCGTCTTACAAACCATATCTTCAAATGAGAGAAAGTGTAACCATGCTTACCAGTCTTACGGAGCAGCCGTGGTGTGGGTGCAGTGAGGAGAGACACAAAGATGAAACTGTTAAGCAGCTGCTGTGGAAAAGCTGCATAGGTCCTATCCACGGGACATTCCTCCTCTGTCAATATTGATATTGGCCTTCAGAAAACACATCCCCTCTACCTTCGCTGGAAGAGGCTCACTTTCCTGACTTTTTCTTTCAGCGAACCAACACAGAACTACTGTGGCCATTGAAAAATATTAGCTGGAAATTAGGCGTGAACCAGTCACCCTTCAGTCACATTATCGTCAACATTATCAACAACAACAGCGACCATTTTTCAAAATTGCGAAATAATTTATAATATGATATCTCACCATCATATGACATGTTTTTTTGTTTGCTCTGGTTCAAAACACAGACTTGATCATACATGTATGGTGGTGTAGATAATTCTGTCTTGAATATTATACACTAGACCAAAATTGGTGAAACTAACAGAAAATATTCATGTTTCTTTGCATTCCCCTGTGCAAAAAGATAACAGCATTTTATATTGCCAATAATTCCTTATGTCTTACGTCTCTTTGTGTTACCTCAACATTAGTATGGAGAGAGTGGTTTAGCTACTGTACAATTGCCCACAAACTTGTTATCATATCTCCCAAACGTGTAGTATTACATGTTTCTCATCAGCATTGTGCAATGCGCTCAGCAGGCATGGGACTGTTGTCTTGAGAGTGTCTCTCACCACTGCATGCCCTCACGCTGTCAAATCCTGCCTCCTCCCCCCTAACAAGATAAAAAATCCATTATTCTCCAAGCTCAGTGCTCTCAGCGTCAGCCTGGCATCTATTATGAGATAATTAGCTTTAAGCTTCACACAGTGCAATAGGAGTCAATCAATGGTATGAATTTCCTCCGCTCCCTGTGGTAGAATGCAACAGACACGTGGATGTATGATGCGAGACATGTGGAGCTCGGGTGTTTTAAGAGTCTGTATTGTATGTGTGTGCTGGCATAGAAATACATAAGGTTTCATTCAATGGGCAATGTGGTTATCCAGTACGAAGCTCGAGCAAACTTGTGTAAAGGGAAGATTTACGATTCCGATAAACAACATTTGAGTAGCTTGAGTCCAAACTGAGATATCCTTTATTTTGGAAATATGGCATCTACTCTTACAAAATAGTTGTTGGCATGAAAAGAAACCAATGTATATATAATTATTGACATTATTAACAGTTCTTTTAGAAATATGAACTAATGAATATCTGGAGCGGTGTTCCTAATAATGTTTTGAAACTACTGTCATTTGCCGTCACACTCTGATCTGCTTGTTTGATTGTTGTTGTTGCATGTCATGTCCAAACATAGCAGGTGGCGTCGTGTAGTGAGGTGCAGATGTGGTTACTGTGGATGTTTCATTCTAATTCTGTGACGGTTACGCTTTCTGAATTACAATTGACTGACTGTAGGGAAATGACTTCAGCAGTGGCCAGTGGAGAGTTGAGCGTTTTGCAGTCAAACAGCTCTGATAATCAAATATCTCCGCAGAGGTTTACACAGATCGACCCTATGGCTTGAATCCCTGAATAAAGGACAGAGAGAAAGGGTGAGTGAGTGAGTGAGTGAGTGAGTGAGTGAGTGAGTGAGTGAGTGAGTGAGTGAGTGAGTGAGCCAGCCAGCCTACTCGCATCCTAAACAACCTCTGCTCCGGTAGAAGAAAGGCTTGTGTTGACTCTTTGAGAAGCCCTTTGATAAACATGGCTACTTAAATAGAAACACGCGCCACATTCTTCAAACTCCTGGGAGGATAGGACTGACATTTTACTCTGGCTTCTCTCCATCAGTTAGTTCTGGCATTTCAAGGAGAAGCAGAAGAGATGCCACAAGTGTTTCCTAGCAACAGTTTGCAGCAAAACCCTCCCTCTCTGCCTCCCACCCCCTCCATCCTCCATCCTCCCCCCTTTAAACTCCCGCCTCCTTCCCAAAGATACGAGTTGCAGCAATGCACCACTTGCTTCAGACCTGAAATACATTCTAATTCTCCTGACTCTCTCCATCTTCCTCCCCTTCCCTTCAGCAAACTGCCAGGGCTGCATCAAATGACATTCCGGCACCTGTCATCTGTAAAGAAATAGCGCACAGTGAGGCTATGCCCTGTGAAGGTTGAAGGCACTGCAATTGAGAAGCGGTGACAGACAAAATATCGAAAGAGCGCGGTGATATTTCACCCTTTTACAAGCCGTGCAGTTATCTGGCAAAAGCCTGACTTTTTTTCCTCTTCCATTTCATTTTTGTTGTGTGTGTTTCTTTCTACCACTCAGGTGAAGGAGAATCTCACTCTCAAAATGGGCTTGTGAACACAGGGGTGCGGTCTGATGATGGATCAGAGCTGTTCGGTGGGTCTAAATCAGGTGTCTCAACACACAGCGGCCCAGTCACGCCTACTTGGCTCTGTCGATTTGTAAACATATTTGAGGGACTTAGGGAAGGGGGGGGGGGTTTAGCCAGCCAGAGCAGACAAACAGAGCTCCTCAGGGCAAGGATGAACTCTGGGTGATACCAGTGTTGGCAGACAGGGGGCACTAAAGTCTGGACAATGTGTTCCACTAATACTGTTTCTGTGTATGCCTTGGGAGGGCTTTGAAAGGGGGTGTTAGTGGGTGGACTGAAGTCTGGTCACACGCCTGGGTCTTCAGGGAAAAGAACAACAACATTTAGGCAGAACATATACAAATGTCACTCAGTGTCCTTCAGCACTCCTGCGAATTCCCCCTGAACCTCCAAGTTAAAAGCCAGCCTGAGTAACAAGGAGAGAGGCAACAAAGCAGAAGATTGTATGTGACTGGAATCTCAAAGGGTAAGAATGTGGGTGCAATATTCTTTCAGAGCATTAAACAGCTATTATTCAAAAGCGGATGTTTTTATTGACCCAGCCCTAAGGTCCATTAAACCTAGTGCTGTTCCCAGAAGTACAAGAAAAAGAAAAAAATCACAGCGACGGAAGTCATATGATCTCTAAACGTTCCGATATGTCTATTTTCTTCCTATTCATTGCCCTATACTGTCCACTGTAACAAAAGGGTGGCATTTAGAATAGTGTGTGCTGTGTATCTTATCTTTTCTGGTCAAACAAATGGCTCCATTTGACACTTTGACTTCAGAAAAGATAAGATACACAGCACACACTATTCTAAAT
>CABFOS010111542.1:3287-18518 GCA_900660315.1 Diretmoides pauciradiatus
TTTGTTCATGTGTGCTCTACTGACACACTATGGAGTGCTGAGTTTATTATTGAGCTATTACTGTATATATGGCAAAAAACTGCAAAAAATCCTTTAGATTTAACATTCCACAAGACAGCATTGTTCATTCAACTGAACATATGCATTAGGTATTGCTTGTTCTTATTTTTTGTCACTTTATTGGGTCTACCTACCTGAGTTTGCTTGCCTGGTAAGGCTATTGATATGTTGTCTTGCTGTCTTGTCACTGTATTGTCTTGTGATGTGTTTGTCTCATATAGCCTTGGAGTGGCTGCGGCCCTAATTTCACTGCAGATTTCTATGGGAATGTTGTATGTGACAATAAAAAACCTTGAACCTTGGCTACAACAAGTGATGACTTGAAATGTCCGACAGGGTATCTACGAGTCACTGAAAAGTATGAAAATGCCTTAAATTAAATTAAATGTATGGCCTTAAAATTATTAAAATATCTTAAATGTAGTTAGAGGTCTTCAGTTTTTTTTATAATGTCCATGGTCACCAAAATATATCAAAGGGACAACCAGTAGTGTTTTAGTAGTATTCATGTTCATATTACATTACTACACTTTTGGTCAGAGTGAAGTTTGCCCCACATGCAGCTCCTTTGTAGTTTCAGAAGTTTTGTTAGCTTATGTTCAATCAGAAATAGTAGAAATAGTTTTTGACATATTTTTGTATCTTTGTTGTAGTTGTTAAATTGGTCTTAATTTGAATTCCAGGTAGCATTTCCCCCGCGACCCTCTGTGGAGGATTAAGCGGTAGATAATGGATGGATGGATGGATTAAAAAGTCTTAAATATGATTTTCTGAAACCTGCACTGTACAAGACTACTGAATTAACTAAACACATCCTGCATTGTTAATAGTCTAAAAAGTTCAACCGAAATTAAGTGGAGCTAATCTATTACTGCTGTAGCATTGGGGGACTTTTTCTCTGTTGCTGTTTGGTTCAGAACACATTTCTTAGTAAGTAGGGGTGTTTGCTTTATAGGGCACTTAGACACTTACTACAGACAACATACACTTACTACAGACACTTACTACACCATCTCCTTGAAATGGCACATGTGGGTGTTACAAAGCACAAACCAGGCCACTAAGGTCACCTCCCATAAGGAGAAGTACACAATTAACCTTCAACAGAATAATTTCAAGTTTATTTCATTTTGTTTCACATGGATTCCATATAATAAGAATACAATAGAATTCTGGAGAGTCTTTGATATTTTTTTCTGACTTTATCATTATCATAAATACTAATATGAATACATCATCCACAATAAACACAGCACTATCCAAAGGCGTAGAGAGTATCACAAGACATCATTCACCACTAACAACAGATTATATTTCATCTCAGCATATTTATAAGAGCTACAGTGAGAGAGATAGAGAAAAAAGGGAGCGAGAGAGAAGGGGGAGGGGCTGTAGAGGAAGAGAGAAAGCAAGGTGCTTCTACACTGCCTGATTCAAAGAACCCTGATTTTAAAAAAATGAGTGAATCCAATGGACCGATATAGATGAACAATAATTCTTCATTTTGATGAGCACTGTGGAAGCAAAACTACCAATCAAGAAACATCTCTTACCATTTGGCAAACGTTTTCTTCTCTTATATCCAAACGGGGGATTGGCAGTAGGACAAGTGTAGTTATCTTGAAAGGAGTAATTATTGCAGCACTTACTCTGTGCTTTGTGTCAAAGCAGAGCTGCTGTATGTGCTGTGCAGTAACCATAATGACGAATCAGACATACCGCGGTGTTACTTTATAGTGTAACACGTTGCTACAGCTTTGGGCCTCAACCTCTCAAATTTGTTCAGGGCTGCTTTAGTATAAGGAGCAAGATGCATGCATTAAATTCCCTTGCCTTCAGAGAGAGAAGGAATAAAGGAGGAAGGGGGGAAATGCAGGAGAATTATAAATGGAGACATATTGTTCAGATCGCCTCAGAATATTATTTGTTAACCGTGGCTTGAGCTTGATCTTGGTGTGCCATATAGTATATTTTGTTCTCACTTTACCTATGGTGCACGTTAATGTGAATATGCATTTAATCCTTTACTGTGCAATAGAAACGCCAGTTAAAAAACTATATGACTCTGTCTTACTACTTCCTGGACCACAGAAAAGGCGATCAAAACAGGACAAAGTTAATGGAGGAAATTACATAAATCCAAACAAATAAACAAACAAACACGCTGCTAAACAGTTGTTCACTTCCCTGATTCACAATGTTCACACTGAGAGCACACTACAGCAGTTTTTGGAACGGCATAGTATTACAGTAGCAAATATCAGATGCTACCATGCTCACTAAATGTCATTACCCTATGCAAATGTATTTTGTAACACATTGTAACACAAATCGTTTCTTGACAGTAGATATGGATAAAAACATATAAAAACAAACAAAAATAAAGTCAAACTACTCACATAACCCACTGCTATCGTCACTTCACTGCTATTACTACACACCACTCATCCTATACACATGTCCATAATTCTTTTATGCTTTAACAATTGCCATCACATTATCAGCAACCTTCACCCGAATGATGTCCCTTAAGCTCTCTCAGTAATGCTGATCCAATAAATATAAATAAAAAAAGATGTCATATTCTGAAATGAATAAACAAAAACATTATGGTGTGATAAAAATCCACGACGAAGGAATTGAAGGACTAGAGGACTAAACTATGTGAGCTCCTAAACAGAACCAAAGTAAATGCAATTGAATAACTCTGTGCTCAACATTTGTTGTATAACAACTAATATGGAGTGCACAATTATTCAACTGTGTACATATAATAATATATATCAACATGTTGATATTTACACAGCACAGACAAATACATTCTCCCAAGTTATATATTACTACAATTTTTTCATAAATGTAAGTCTTTTCCATTACAAGATCTATCTTAACTGTTCATCAATGAATGTTTTGGTATTGTATTCAAGTTTTTCTCGTATAACCAAACAGACAATCCTCTGTTGTCTTCTACAGTTAAATACATCACGAGAATAAACAGCATGTTACAGCAAGGACCCGTTTCCCCTTCACCCCCAGCCCACTCCCGGCGGTGCTCCCTCCCCAGGCCCCACCAGTTTCCGCCCTCCATGCCTCCCTCCCTCCTCCTGTCAACTCACAGATACACAAACAGACAGACAGAGGAGTGTGGAATAGTAGGTGGTGGTCAAGAACCACACTCCCAAATCACAACGTCACCCTGGAGAGATAAAGGTAGAGACAAGACACAGGGGAAGGAAAAGATACTATTTAACAATTATAAAATATATTTTACATGAATTGTATGTTAAATAAATAAATACAACCATGTCATTACTTGTTATGCTTATAATAATGAAAGCAAGGATGCCTTGCCTTGTCTATTTCTTTGTCTAGGCTATGGGACATGATTTGATGATTTACATGTGCACTCACCATCCTGCAGCTGTGGTTTGACTGGATGAGCTCACATTTGATTAGAGAAGGATGTGGGCTGCTGTTCATAGCCCTGGCTGTAGTCTCCGCCCTCGCTGTAGCCTCCCTGCTGGCCGTAGTCGGGCTGGTATCCTCCCTGGGAGCCGGCGTAGGGGTCCTGCTGAGTGTAGCCCTCCTGACCATAACCTGCCTGGCCAAAGGAATCAGGGGCAGGCTGCTTCTCCTGAGATGGGGCGTATGTTCCGCCGAATGCTGCCAGCCAGCCGGTCTCCTTGAACACGAACCAGAGGTTTCCTGCCCACAGGATCAGGTTGATGAAGCCGAAAGCCTGCGGATCAGAAGGGCATCAGGAGGTCAGGGTTTGCTGTGGTAGTAGCTTGATGTGTTCATATTAGATTGTTAGTTGAGTAGAATATTCAAGGCATCTGAAGGTCTTTCTCTAATTGCTGTTTTCAACACTTTTACTCTCACTATGAAGTATTTCCTGCATAGGATCACCCAGGACGTACCACAGAGGTGTTGAGGCCAGAGACCTTGGGGTCGTGGATCTCACGGCAGCGATTCTCCTGCTCGTCACAGGCTGAGATGAGAGTGATGACCTTGTCAGGGTCGGTGGCTGTTTTCACGTCTGACAAGCCCTTAGCCCAAGCACATGAAGACACCAGCCACATGAAGGTGAACACCGCCGACACTACAAAGTCCTGCAAGACATACAATATAATCAACCTTCCTACCACCACCTTTACTACCATCACCCACTCTACATCGGTTATATGTGTCCACTAGCAAAGACAATGTTAGTGTGTATAGAATAGACAGGCATGCAAATGAAATGTGAGGGATGTACAGACTCACAATCTGGGCACCCTTGTTGTTTTCACGGTACTTCTCCAGCAAAAAGCAGTATACAGAGAGGGCTGCCATGGAGTAGAGGAACGAGAAGACACCGATGGTGACAAAGAACTCAGCAGAGGAGGAGTAGTCCCCAACCAGGAACAGACGCTCAGGGTTCCCTCCCTTACAGGTGGGGGCATCAAAGTACACCTGGTGGAGCCTAAGAACAGCAACAAAGAGAGACAAGCGAGAGGGTGTGGAGGAGGAGCAAAGAGAAAAATAATTAGGTGATACCGCTTTCATGGAAATAATGTGAAACACCTTGCAGCAAATATCATTGATCAGTAAGCAGCTTTACACCACAGAGATGGGCAGTAAGTATTCTCCAGATGTTTGTTTGAAGTATGTATTTAGTGTTTACCTTTGTGCAACTTGTAATTTGTGTTTGGAATATGACAAAATGATTCATGAGATGTATAACAAGATACTGCAGAGGACAGTATTTTAAAAATAGAGATAATAGAGAACATGTCATGCTGTGTAGCTCAGGGATTCAATTATTCCTTGTTGAAACAATCAACTAATTATACCAATCAGCCCACATCATAATAGTTGTAAACAAATGAGACAGAGACCAGAAAGCACAGGATGCAAAATGTATTATCCACAACCAATTGCATGACAAGGTTTAACTGTATATCGCAAACAAATAAGAGGGCCTTTGTAATAGTCCTGTTGCGAGTGATTTTTAAATTTGACATGCAGTAATATTTTTTATTTGTTAATACATATTCAGATATTTCTTTATTTTGTGATTTATTTGGATACATTTCCTGAGTGAGAGTTTACATCTGGTAAGGCACAATTGAAAGTATTTTTGCCCATCTCTGCTACAACCCGGGTGTCAGTAATGTGTGTGACAGAATACTGACCTGAATGGATATTCAAATTCTACTTCTATGCCGAGGTCACTCTCCGACCGGTTTTTACACTCAACACTCATCTTGAACATGCCAGAGTAACTGCCACATGTGGAAAAGGCGAAGATTGCAAAGATCTGCAGGGGAAAGAGGGAGAAAAAGTCACAGTGAGCAAAATAACTTAAAATAACTAAATAGCTTCTGGTTTATTACATTTGACATCTACATTGCAGTGGTCCAAGTTATTATTGAACGTGAAATATGCTTTCTTCAATTTAATTCAATTCAATTCAATTCAGTTAAATTCAGATGACATGTTTGACAACTGCTACACTCCAGTTTAGGTCCAATAATGTTTATATAAACAAACGGTGGCAATGGAAACCAGCAGACTGATCTAAGTTAACACTGAAAACCACAGACTCTGTTTCCTCCATCTGCAGTGTCTCCAGCACACAAAGTTCACCAGCCATAGCAAGCTGCTGACAAAGGCACGCAGAGTGCAAATCAATGCAGCGCCATCACCAAGTTACAGAGCAGGAGCTGCACCTGTTGCCATGGTTACAGCAGCATGTTATGTGTGCTTTTGCAAATGTTTTTTTGTTGCTGCTCTTGTTGCCATAATACATGTTTGTTTGCTATATGGTAGAAACAGACATGAGCAGAGATAAACTCACTTTCTCTCTCACACACACACACACACACACACACGGCAGATTAGTCAAGTCAGACTATTTTTACCACACCCTCCCTACGCTGCAGGCCAGATCCGATTGGATGGAAAATCCTGCTATTAATCTGACTGAGGTGCTCTACCATCTGTCACCAAACACTGCAAGCTACTGTACAGCCAGTCACAACACACACACACACACACACACACACACATGAGATTACACACTCTCTCTCACACATGCATGCATGCACACACACACCCTTCTCACTACTTGATTTAGTAGTACAGTATAGTCTACCTGCTGCAGGCATCAATACCTCAAACTATTTACAGTAATCTGGTAGCTAATGTGAGTTGAGGGCTGTTTTGCTGGATTTATCCACAGTAGCTGCCTAAAGTGAATAATGTTGCAATAGCTTTGCTCATCCATCTCTGTTCCATTAGAGACATTTGATTTTCTAGTGTCCTCTGTCGGCACCAAACAGTAGCTTCACTGCTCTGACACCCTTTGTTTACTTGAGAAAAAGCTAATTAACAGGTTTTAACAAACAATGCAGGAGAGTGTAGATGTGAGGAAGGTGGTGTTGTGTGGAAGGGGGTAGAGACTGTTGATACACAGCAATCATATCACACATGTTAAGGAAAGACCCTAAAACAGAACATCCATGTTATTCCTGTTATCTTATTTCAAACTAGAAATGTGCGCTTGGAGAGCGCAGACCTCCGCCCAGGATGCATGTCGCCTGTTTATGTGATTCAGATTCAGATCCACTCCAAAATGTAATAGCACTTCATTGGGCCAAGCTGCACCTATCCAGCGGATATCATGAAAATCAGATGCTGCGTTAAGCGATTAGACCTCACTTCCTGTTCACGTGGCGTTGCGTTGACGTTGGGTGGCGGCCATGTTAAATTGTGCCCTGTGACCCTTCAGGAGCATATAAAGTAGAATGTAGGCTAAAGTTGCTCCACTAACTATTGCTACAGTTTTTTTTTAATGGGGATTGTCCACAACATAATAAACTAATAAACTAAACTAAACTAAATGTCAGAGGGATGATGCGTTAAGCAATTAGACCTCACTTCCTGTTCACATGGTGCTGTATGTGGCGCCCTTTGATTCAGATCCTTTCCAAAATGTAATGGGTTCTTCCTTGGCCCGTGCTACACCCCTCCACTGGGTATCATGAAAATCGGATGATGCATTAAGCAATTAGACCTCATTTCCTGTGTACGTGGCGCCCTACGCGGCGCCTTGTGATTCGGATCCGCCCCAAAATTTCATGGGGTCGTCATTGACCGGGTTTAATCAAAATCGGTCTGGTGGTTTTTGCGTAATCTTGTACACGGACGGACGAACGGACGGGACCGAAAACATTACCTCTTTAGAAAAAATTGCTTCTGGTTCAGACTTGGTGCGGCACTAGAGGGTTTATCTGAGGGGTTTCATCGACATGGTTCCTGTTATAGTTTCAGACTCACAAACATCATTTTGTTAACTACTGGAGGTTGAGTAGTAATCATTGTCTCTTTGGCAGGGGGTTCGGCAGAATTGGCAGCCAGGTTTATTACCTCCGCCCTAGGACAAAGTCCAGGGCAAGAGGTAATGTTTTCAGTCCCATCTGTTCGTTCGTCCGTCCGTCTGACCGTGTACAATATTTCAAAAAAACTACCAGACCGATTTTCATGAAACCCAGTGGGTGTAGTATCGGTCACCGATGATTCCATAAAATTTTGGGGCAGATCCAAATCACAGGGCACCACATAAACAGGAAATGAGGTCTAATTACTTAACACATCATCCGATTTTCATGAAACCCGATGGAGGGGTGTAGCACGGGCCAAGGAAGAGCCCATTACATTTTGGAAATGATCCGAATCACAGCGCGCAATGTAGAGCGCCACGTACATGGGAAGTGAGGTCTGCTGTAATTGCTTAAGGGATCATCCAATTTCCATGATACCCGGTGGAGGGGTGTAGCACGGGCCAAGGAAGAGCCCATTACATTTTGGAGAGGGCACCACATATACAGGAAGTAGAGCACCACATAATCAGGAAATGAGATCTAATTGCTTAATCCCTTTGACATTCTACTTAATATGCAAGGGTCAATGGGCACAATTTAACATGACCGCCACTCATGTCAACACAACCTTGCATAATCAGGAAGTGAGGTCTGATACCTTAACGCAGCATCCGATTTTCATGATACCCACTGGATAGGTGCAGCTTGACCGAAGGAAGAGCTGTTACATGTTGGAGTGGATCGGAATCACCGCATAAACAGGCAACATGCATCCTGGGCGGAGGTCTGCGCACCTTTCTAGTTGTTTTTGTGACATGGAGCGTTTCTTGGTATGTCTGAAGCTTTGTAACTATTCTGTACATCTCTGAAAACATTTGGGCTGTTATGTACTTGCACATAACGTTTCACAGTCTTTTCAGAGTTTTGTCAAACTGCACTTCAAACACAGGTGCTCCCTTTATCCATATGAGACAATGTATGTATGGGCTTCCTCTCTGCTGGAAGTTTAGACATTTGGAAGTAGTCACCAACCTTATACCAGAATATTAAATTATTTAACTCATTATGTGCCAACCATGTGCAATAAAAAAACTTAATAAATACTATTTCATACACTGTTTACTCCCAATTTCTGCAATGAGCCTATAAAGAGAGAGGAGTCCAAGTCATGTTATCTCCTGACTAGATCCTTGCTTGTGTTGTATGGTCTGAAAGATCATACAACAAAAAAGCATCTGCTGGATTAAATTGTAAAATATGTATTTGTTATTTATTAAACCCTTTGAAATATTATTAATGGCATTGGTATGATGTTTTAAGAGGGTATCACAGTACTATTTTATAGTATTATGATGTATTAAGGTGGTATAACAGTGAGTTGTAAACGGACCTGTAATGATTTCATGTAATTTAGACAGAATTTGGGGTATATAGTAAGGGCATTAATGTTAATCCCTCCTTTTCAACCCAACAGCTTTAAACAGCCTAGCCTATAATTATTCTGATGATCTGCTTTGATTCATGGCAGACAAACAAACAGCTGAAAACATAAGAGAACAGAATTAGAAAATGTAGGCAGTTATTGCTGTCCTTTAGTACTAATGTGACTTTATAGCCACAATTGACAATGGAACAATGCAACAATGGAATTGGTACATTACTACTTTGACTTTATAGGGCAGCAGTAGTGCTTGTTTACAGTCAGAGCAGACTTTAATTGGTTTCAGTCAGACCTTTTGTTGTTTGGGCTGTCGAATGACGCAGTCAACAAATAAACATATTTGACAGTGATGACGTTCCTAATGCTGAGGCATCCAATGTGCCAACCCCAGTGCTCCAACATCCACCACCTGGAAGTGTGAGCAGGCATCCACTACTGCCAGAAGAATGATGGATAAGGACCCTTTGTTGGGAAAATCCCAACTGTTAACTGGTAACACCCATAGGGTTTCTTCTATGATGTACGCTGGATTAGCGAGACTGTTAGAGTAGTAAGTTAAATTTCTTCCTGTGAACTACAAGAAATGCTTGAACTATAATGCATTTGTGTAGGAAATAAACTGGCAACAATAGGAGCATATGAATGTAGCACCTGTAAGAAAGGAAGACTATATTCTTTACTTACCTGCAGAAAAGATGAACAACCATGTTGGATACTTAAAGACACCCTATGTTCTTTTTTATCTGTAGAAAATGTGAAAACCATTGCTTTCCATTTTATACAGGCAGGAATATTGTTATATTATTTATTATTTCAGTTTTATTTATTGACCGAATATGTTTCACCAGTAGGTGGCAATACACCAACTTAGCCTACACAGGAGGTCCACTTACAAGAGGGTGAATCTGTGCCAGTCACAAGTGACTTGTGCTTGTGCCTACAGCTGTTTGTATTAATTTAAAGACTGACCAAATTAGGTCTACTGTATATTATGAAGTAACACTAACTTTTCCTGAAACAGATGCATAGCCTTTGAGCAGAAAAGTCCAATACTAACCTCATTATCTCCTATATTTTCTTCGTGGACAATGCTCTGGCCACACCCACCCAACAGCACTCTGGTAGAATACTCTGCTACTGTAGGGATTTTGTCTGCTCAATATGAAGATCAAAACAATTAAAGTGTTTTGTGCTCATGGGAATCCACTATTCTAGATGCTACCCTTTTACACAGATAACTGACTCTATAGCACTAATAGCACAGATCATTCGGCAGCACCTGTACCACCCCTATGCACAGGGGGGGAGACAGTTGATGAATTGCAATGCAGTGCAATGGAATGAGGGGGTGAGAAAGTGGTAATGAAAGAGTCTGAATTTGTAAGTCACACTGGCGTCCAAAAATAATCCTAATCCAAAAATAGTCATATTCTCTGGAGCCCTGGCTCAACACGAGGTCACATAATGCAACAGGATCTTTCCATACAGGCCACATTTGTCTTCTTGACACATCTAGATTATCTCCAAGTATAAATCATGGGGCACGGTGACGCAGTGCTTGCACTTGCACTGCTGCTGTTTGCACTGCCTCATAGCTAGGAGGTCCCGGGTTCGAGGTCACCTGGGTCGCTGTTGGCATGAGGGTATAGGGGTTGGCACTGGGGGTATGTCTCCCCATGCCTTCGGTGCCTATAGTGCCCAGGGGGGCTATCTCATAAAAAGGGCCTTTGTTTGCAGGTCCTCCCCATGCTCACACCCTCCCAATAATAATAACAGTTATGCAGATAACACCCTAACAAACAACAGAAAATCAACAGCAAAAGCTCTGAAAACAGGTAAGAAATATAAAACATATATAAAAACAAGTCAAGAAACAATAAAAAGATCATTACATAAAATCAAGTCAGTAAAAGTGAGTTTTAAAGGGGAAACAACTGTTTTTACTGCTCCTTAGTGGTGGCTTAATAGAGTTGTAGCCTCGTGCTAAAGACTCAGAATAAAAGTCTAAAGAAGAAATTAGATATCAAAACATACATTTTAACCACATGTAGCAGCCAAATCCCCAAGAATGTTTTATTCCAATCTTAGATCACCATTATCATGAAATAATACACTTAAATAGAAAACAATACATAATGTGCAATAGAAATGTAGGAATAGTTATATGCAATAAAGTACATTTAGTGGACTAGTATTTACAACATTCTAACACCTTTTAAACTTCAAATACGTAATTTAAAGTTTCATATTATGAATTATTACGATTATGATCATAATTACGCTAAGGGTCAGTTTGACCTTACTCATGTATCCATCTTTTGGAGGTAAGGACTGAAGAAAGTGAGAAAGAAGGAAGTATATAGGACCTATATACTTCCTTCTTTCTCACTTTGATGTATTTGATGTATTATATATACCTATATTATAGGTATATATAATACATCATGCATTTATATTCATATTAATGTATTGAACTGAAACGATGCACCAATGGGACAGCTATACAGGAAAGCGCACGTCATCGTGGTCTCCCCTCTTCACATCAACACTTTTTTTCTTAAAACGTCTTCAAGTCCGCGGCGCTCACGCATCTTTTATGTAACGATGCGCTCAGGTATCTTATCCTAACGTTGACTGTCGCTGGGGCGCCAGGTTTGGAGATATCCCGCTATCTGAGCATCCCGCAGTATTAAGAAGTAAGGAGGAGAATGGGGTGTTGAGTGTCAGTGAAAGGACAGAATCCACCACCACTGCTAGCTTACAGTAGCTAGCAGAGTCCTCCACTAGCATCCATCCAGTGTCGGCTTAAGCCACAGCTGTTGGTGACTGACAGCAGGAGCAGATGAACGAGCTGGTGAGGAGTCTGCCCTCTCCGACCTTCTCGGGGGTCCAGCTACCCGGCCTGGGCACCCACAGAGGCTGGCTCTTTAAATGGACCAACTACCTGAAGGGCTACCAGCGGCGGTGGTTCGTCCTTAGCAACGGCCTACTGTCCTACTACAGGTCTGTCGCTACGGGGGTGACGTCATCTGCTCGGTTACCATGACACTAACGTGAAAATGAGCGTTATTTTGAGTCGTAAATTTATGACAAATAAGTGCATCTTTTTTTTACTGTATTTTTTTGTATATTTTTTAATCATAATTTGATTTTGTTATTGTATTTGTTCATTTGTATATCAGAATTAGAATCGACTTTATTGCCAAGTAAAAATATATAAAAATAGAATAAAACGAGTAAACTAAGATAAAAAAATAAAGACTAAGACAACCACACATATAAGAGAATAAAAATAAAAATAGAACTAAATGAGTGGGTGAGTGAATGAATGAATGAATTATTTACAATTGAAACAGTGCAATGGATATTTGTGCAAATACTCAGATAGTAATATTTCCTTATGATACAACTGTACAGTGAGCAGGATAGATGTGCAAGATGGAATTGGATTGACTGATTCTACATTATTTCAATAAAATAATAATACCATGACACAAACACTGACAGAAAAAAGTTTCTGGTGGTGAAATGTATAGTATTTAAGCGGTTTGTGTTATAATTTTTACCCTTCTCACTGGACTCCACGACCGCCTCAAGTCCTCTCTATGTTTGTGCTCTGTAGGACCCAGGCAGAGATGGGACACACTTGCCGTGGCACCATTCCCATGGCAACAGCACACATTGAGGTAGGTGACACCTGCCACTTGGTGCTGACCAGCGGGGGGCGGAGCTACCACCTGAAGGCCACCTCAGATGGAGAGTGTCAGCGCTGGGTGGCATCCCTGCAGCAGGCCAAGGCAAATGCTACTCACTTGATGCATCACTCAGGTGAGACAGCTTGTTTACGCGCCTGTGTGATCCACACGTAGACAGTAAGGGCTTTTTCAAATCTGTATTCAGTCGTGAAAGATTGTATCACGACTGCAGGCACCCTGTCATACCATCAATCAAATTTTATTTGTATAGCCCTTAATCACCATTACAGTCTCAAAGGGCTTCACAATGCCCAAAGTTTTTTTTTTTTTTTTTATGTTTTTTTTATTGACATTTTCAAATAAGCACCAAACAGTAACAATGAGAAATGTATAACAGAATAACCCTCATTCCCCAACCCTCCCCCCAACCCTCACCTCCCACCCAAATCCCCAGTATCCTCATATCAAAAATAAAGAGAGATAATCTAACAAAAAAAATAAAAAAAATAGTAACAATAAAGAAGAATTACAGAAATAAGTAGTGCACAAATACATTTGACAAGAAAACAATATTAATACTAATAATCATTAACCCTCCCAATCTAGTACATCTTTCAAGTTTTCAAAGTAGAAAATAAAAGGGGACCATGTCTTCCTAAACTTTTCCTTGTTTCCTCTTAAAGTGAACTTAATCTTTTCCAGCTTTAAATGGAACATGACATCTTTAATCCACCTAATGTGGGATGGAGGTTGTGGACTCTTCCAGTTTAGAAGAATGAGACGACGCGCCAGCAGGGTTGTAAATGCAACTACATTGTACATATCTAATGGCCAGTCTGCGTCTTCGGGTCTCACACTAAATAACCCAACAATAGGATGCGGTTCAACAGAGACATTATAGGTTTCACTTAAAGATTTAAAAATTGCCACCCAGAAAGCATGAAGGCTGGGGCATGTCCAGAGCATATGTAACAGAGTAGCTGGTGCTTGTTTACACCTATCACAAGTGGGGTCAGTGTTCGGATAAATCTTAGCCAGCCTGGCTTTCGTGAAGTGAAGACGATGGACTATCTTAAATTGTATAAGTCCATATCTACTACAGGAAGTGCAGGAGTGGACTTGGTCTAAAATTGCATCCCAGACATATTGTGAGAGGGGCTCACCTAAATCTTGTTCCCAGGCCAATCTGAGGTGGTTTACAGACTGGACATCAATATTGCCTATCATATTATATATGTAGGAGATGGATCCCTTCAGGCCCCCTTCGTACTCTAGCAAACGGTCTATAGGTGTAGATGGAGGAATTTCAGGAAAAGGATGGTATCCCTTCTGCACAAAGTTTCTTAACTGTAGGTATCGAAAGAAATTGGAGCGGGATAATGTGAATTTTTCAGACAACTGGTAAATGAAGCAAATACCCCATCTATGTACAAATCTTTAACAACTCTGATACCATTCCCATGCCAAGCGCGGAAGGTTAGGTCCATCATAGCTGGGGTAAAAAGGTGATTGGATGATATGGGGGCCATCAGTGAAGACTTTTGTATGCCAAAACTTTTCCTAAATTGGGACCAAATTTTAAGAGTGTGGGCAATGACGGGATTAGGAGATGCTTTACCAGGACAAGTGCTAAGGGGGAGGTGGCTAGAGAATGAATGGGACAGTCAAATGCCTCCATCTTCACCCATTCAGGTGTGTTGGTATTGGCAGGGGACTTTGAACCCACATAATGACCCTTTGAATGTTACTAGCCCAGTATAGTGGAGAAGGTTGGGCAATCCCATGCCACCCAGTGCTTTGGGTCTTTCTAAAAAGGCCTTTCGAATGCGAGGATGCTTGCCGTCCCAAATGAAATTTGAAATAATTCTATCGACAAAGCTAAACCTCTTCTTTGGAATGAATATGGGGATGTGTTGGAATAGGTAAAGAAATCTGGGCACCACATTCATCTTATTAAGCTGATACGTCCGGCCATGGATAGTGGTAAAGAGCGCCAGCGCTCTATGTCTAGTTTACATTTGTCAATCAGAGGGGAAAAATTTAACTTATACAAAAGCTGGAACGATCGAGGAATTATAATACCAAGATATTTGAAGTGGGAGCTTACTCTCTTAAATGGAAACGCTGAGGCAGGGATGTCCAGTGCAGCCGGGTTCAATGGGTAAAGTTCACTCTTGCCTAAATTTAACTTATAGCCTGACAATCTTCCAAACTGCTCAAGCCTGGACAAAATGGGAGGAAGGGATGCCACGGGGTTATTAATATATAAGAGAAGGTCGTCGGCATAGAGTGATACCTTGTGTGAGGTGTTGCCACGATATATTCCCTCAAAAGCCTGACATTGCCGAAGTGAAATGGCAAGAGGTTCAATCACCAAATCGAAAAGTAATGGGGAGAGTGGGCATCCCTGCCTAGTGCCCCTGTAAAGAGGAAATAATTGGACTCTGAATTATTTGTTCTTACTGACGCTAGAGGAGAAGTGTATAATAGTCTAACCCAGGATATAAACTCTGATCCACAGCCAAATCGATTAAGGGTTTCAAGTAGGAAGTCCCACTCAACCCTATCGAAAGCCTTCTCGGCGTCTAGGGACAAAACAACCTCGGCTGCCTCGGATTGTGAGGGGGCGTAAATTACATCGAAAAGTCTGCGAGAAGGCTTTCGATAG
>CABFOS010111748.1:2476-15527 GCA_900660315.1 Diretmoides pauciradiatus
GGCGTGCGAGTGTGGAGCAGAGGAACAAACCGCGGACCATGTCATCCTGGACAATGTCATCATGGACCATGTCATCATGGACCATGTCATCATGGACCATGTCATCCTGGACAATGTCATCATGGACCATGTCATCCTGGACAATGTCATCATGGACCATGTCATCATGGACCATGTCATCATGGACCATGTCATCATGGACCATGTCATCCTGGACCATGTCATCATGGACCATGTCATCATGGACCATGTCATCCTGGACCATGTCATCATGGACCATGTCATCCTGGACCATGTCATCCTGGACCATGTCATCCTGGACCATGTCATCCTGGACTGTCCAATCTATCGGGCACCCGACGGGATGCCTGGTCTGACGGTTCTGGATGACAAGACGGTGACGTGGCTTCTAGAGGCCCTGAAGTGTGGCCCCGGGTGATCCCTCACCCAGGCCGGGGTGGTAAAAGGGTAGTAGCCCCTCGGCCCCGAGCCTGGGGGAAGAGGAAGAAACCAACGAACCCATACGAACTCGAAGAAGAAACCAGTGACGTGTGAAGCAATTCAATATCAACAAAACATTACCACATCCACATTAATGTAATTATTGTTAACATTGGAGAGTTTCGCTTAGGAGTGATGGGAAATATCGATACAGCATAGTATTGCGATACTTTCTTCCACAATACAATATCGTTACAGTAGTGCCAAGTATCGATATTTTATCTATTTTGACACATTATAAAACCTATTGTTTCTTCATTTTGCAGCTGATGCAAAAGTTCATTGCTGCCAAAATCCTGTAGGTGTCGAGTGTTAAAACAACTGAACTGTGACAGATCAGAAGTTAGAAATCTTTGAGCTTTTATTTTGAAATTCAGTAGAACTGGATCAAATAAAAAAAAGTTTAGAGTTAAATTGATTCACTTCTTGCTTCTTATTGTGAGGTGTCATTTTGTCACTTGTATGGTACGACTTCAATTTAAATTGTCATTTTACATTTTATTTTACTTAAAATAATTGTGATATATCGCAACAAATTTAATCGCAATACTTAATGTATCGCAAAACTCCCCATATCGTGATACTATCGTATCGTGGCCCAAGTATCATGATAATATCGTACCGTGGCCGAAGTATTGTGATAATATCGTATCGTGGCCCAAGTATCGTGATATCGTATCGTGGCCCAAGTACTGTGATAATATCGTATCGTGGTCCAAGTATCGTGATAATATCGTATCGTGGTCCAAGTATCGTGATAATATCGTATCGTGAGGTCTCAGGTGATTCCCACCCCTTAACAGGTTAACATGTAACAGGTTTGACTTGCCTGGCTGGTGAGCTGGTACTCCACATGTTTGAGGAACAGACCTTTCTTCTCGGGGATCAGCTCCACCTGGACGCTGTCCCGTGCCAGCAGCTTGTCCAGGGTCTGGGACACCGTCAGCACGTCCTCCTGAACCGGCTGCATCCTCAACGTGCACAAATCCTTTGGTTCCCCAAGCTGGGGTTTGGGTAACTCTATCAAGGACACAATCACCAGCCTCTAATATTTGTCTTTCGTGATGACATTAATACATCTGGAATGAAATAATGTGATTTCCCAACTGAGTGGAATGTCTGTGGCGGCCACTTTTGTTGAAAGCACTTCTCTGTATCTACCGTTTCTCACACATTTGACTCTGGCAGTATTGTGTATTTTATTCATGTGATCTCACCCTTCCTGCACATTCCAAGGAAGTCATGAATAGAATGTAATGTACTGCAACGAACGGGGAAACTTGCTCTTGTGCAGATGAGGAAATGTGACACATCAGTTTCTAGGCAGCTCCAGCCTGGTGCTGCCATACTGGCAACACCTGAAAAAACACACACGGCTTTAAATAACCATAGTAGGTTGGAAATGGAGCTAACTCCAGTATAATGGCTACCTCTATGAAAACCATAAAACTCCTCCCTATCATCTTCCTCACCATGTTGCTAGTGAAAGAATACCACACTTACATGGCTAAAGATTCTCTTAAAACAGTGATTCTCAACCTTTTTCATATCAAGGGCCGCACATTTAGTCCACATTTGGGCCACGGACCCTATTGGATGAGATTTTGTCTCTCAGACCCAAATCTGAGAATATTTGTATTGTTAGATATGATTTTGTCCAGAACTCAGTGACTGTCTGTATTGTAGGTAGAGAGATAACAGAGAAACTATGATCAAAACAGTCGTTCCTCTACATTCTCTGATTGTGTTAGCTTCTTGTAAATGAAATAATGCTCCATCAGTTTGTTGGGGACCCACCTCAAGGACCTCTGGTGGTCCCCGGACCCCACGTTGAGAACCTACTTGCTCTCTTATTGTACGTCTGTGCAGTGTCAGCTAAATGCCTAAAAAATTAAATATGACCAAGGTTGATCTGAGCCCACAACATGGTCAGCATATGGTTTGGTGGTGCTAACCCACCGGGACAACATGTTGTTACGCCCAACTCCCGACTAAAGAAATCTTGGGTTTGCTAATTGTCACATGACTTCTTTAACTAATGCAAAGGTCACACTGGAAGACTGAACCCATTTCTTTTGTTTCATACCATAGCAACTCTTTCCAGGCCATCCACAGAATAGTTAACAAGCCGCAGATAGTACAGAAAGCCGCAGAATCATGCAGAAAATGAGAGTATCATATCACCACCATGGCTCAGTTGACTGACAAGACGTTGACAGTTTTGACAGGCAGGCGTGACATGACAGCCTGAGTTGACATGGACCGATTTCTTCGTAAAATGCCCAAATCTAAATTGTGAAGAAAGAGAAAAGGTACCGTGGTGAAAAAACAATGCAAATTGGCGGTTCTTTGTTTAAGTCGAGTTAACCTAAGTCTGCCATTTTAACAATGACAACTGTAACTTCATTATTATATGATCATTATTTTGTCAGAAAATTGTCACATTAGGCCACTTTTTTCAGTCCGCGGAATATTGCAGAAAATTCAATTTTCAGATCACATATTTTACAAAGTCTGCCGCGGATTTTAGGATTTTTTTGTTTTGTTTTTTGGATTTTTGTTTGGTTTGCTTGGGGGAAGTGGCTGATGAAACTTGACATTGGATTGGACTGGTGGATAGACAGGTAGTCTAGATGAATGTTTCGTTCCTCCACCTCCTGCAGGTACATTCATGTCGATAGGTGTGCATTGTTTTGACGTGGGGTGGTTGTGCTTCTGCTACCGGGAACCTAATCAAGGTCTTTGGTGTTCAGGAGTACGGTGTGGCAGGTTTTATGTGTACAACTTTCACAGCAGTGGACAATGGTTTATATTCCTGCGACTCTCCACTGATCAAGTATGATAGACAAGTGCCAGGCGAAAGGAAATGGGAGCTGAGGGGAGACGGTGGAAGGGATTTGTATTAGTATTTTCCAGACAGGAGTGAATTGCAGCGGGTAGAGGAGGGAGATATGACACTGGCGAGGTCACAGCAAAGAGAACGAACCTCTCGGTCAGAGTGCCATCGACGCCCCGACCGGTCTCTGCCGTGTCAACATGTCAGAGAGCGAGTGGCAGAGGGAGGCGCGGCCCGCTGAGAGGTGTCCGAGGTGTCACGGCCTCGTCTGGGAGGTGACAGACAGCGTGTGTGTGTGTGTGTGACGGGGAAATAAGACCGCTGAGAAGTCTAGGGGACGTTGATCATGACCTTTCGTTTTGCCAGGGCCCCTCTCGCTCTGTGCATCTGACAACAACTTTAAAGGACGTCTGCTCTCCAAGCCTTTGACAGGTGTGTGTGTGTGTGTGTGTGTGTGTGTGTACCCATGCATTTTTGTTTGTGTTGTGGAATGAGTAGTGGTGGGAAGTTCGGATCTTTTTTAGATTCGGATCTTCGGATCTTGTTCAGTCAAATGAACAAATCTTTTTGATGTCACGGATCGCGGATCATGTTAATTTGCACACGCACAAATCGAAGAACGACCCTCTAGGTACATGGAAGTGTTGCACATTGGGCAAATCCGCGAATCTTTTCAAATCACGGATCATGTTCAAATCCAAGAACAAGGTGAACAATTCAGTTATGAATCGTACGTACCGGATCACTCAAAAGATCCATTCAGAAAGAACGAGTCGTTCATGAATCGCCCAACACTAATGAGTGTATGAAGTACAACTGTATGTGGGTGTGAACATGTGTGTGTTTGCGTATGTGGAAGTGTACGTCAGTATTTGTTTACGCGTGTGTATCCGCACACATTGACACGTCTTTAGTGTTTGTTTGTGTGATTGTGTTTGTGTGTGTATTTATATATGTGTGTGTGGTCAGGAGGTGAGGGGCGAACAACAGGGTAGCAAACAGCTTTAAAGGAAGTAAATCCAACAACATAAACAAAGCCACGGTCGGCGTGACACGCGTCACCTTCGCTGTGACAGGGGACCGACACTGGAGAGGCAGATAGTCCCCGAGAATCTCTTTGAAGTCAGCCAGCAATTGTGCCCGTGGTTTGGAAGTATTAACTTTCCTGCCCTTAGGCGTAGCTGCAGGTTCACATGCACTCGTCATTTAAAGAAACATTCGCCAGCCTCAGGCCCATTAGCTGAACGGAGATGAAAGACGTCTGCTGGTCTGGTGGAGGCCTGGAAGTTCAGGGTCCATTCCTAAAACACAGTAACACCTTTTCTATCTAAGATCTCTCGATCGCTCTTTCTCAGCCTCTTCTTCCTTCCAAATCATCTTCCCAATCTTTTGCGTCATCAAAATCCCATTGCACATTTTCTACCATTGTCCCTCTCTCTCTCTGACTCTTTCTCTTTCTCTCTCTCCCTTCCACTCTCAGTCATTACTGGTGCTGTGTTTGTATTTCTGCTCCAGGCGTTGGGTAAATACCTCCGCTGGAGTAGGTTTTCTCCCCTCTCTCCTCCTTCCTCCCTCCATTACCTCCTCTAATGACGTTTACACATCTGCTTAGAGGAGCCGTCTCATCTCTCGTTCTGTCTCTCTCATGTTTCTCTCTCTTTCTCTGTCTGTCTGTCTGTCTGTCTGTCTGTCTGTCTGTCTGTCTGTCTCGCCCACTAGGGCTGCCTGATTGCATACAAATCCTGATTATTTTGCTAGATATTGTTATTGCGGAGATGAATTGTGATTCACGCACACACCCCAGACTCCGTCCCTGATTGGTAGAGGCTTTGAGAGGAATAACATAGATAGAAAGTGAACTAACAGGCCTAATTGTGTCAGTGGGGGACGGTTACTATTTAGTATGTAATTGCGGTGGAAATATGTCACTTAGAAGAGTTTGGTTCCAAGATTCGATATCTCCTGTTTGTGACATCAGCTCAGTAGCACAAAACTACAACAAATGTTACTTTTTAAGGAGGTAACTAACACAATAAAAACATTTGCTGACTAAATCCTCTATATTTAGAAAATACAATCATGTGTTATGTTTTCCCCGGAAATTACACATAAAACGTTACATCTGTTGACCAAAACTAATTGATAAAATCTAATGTATCTTGTTTTTTATACAAGATAAATGATCAAAAATCACTTATATTACTTATAAGTACAATAAATATGAATGAATTATCTTTTGAGACATGAGGACAACTAACACATGATAGTTAGGTGTACCACAGGGGCCTGTACTGGGCCCATGTTAAACACATTTATCCTGCAGTTATACCTGTCTGACGCAAAGAGAAAGTGCTCATCTTTCCCATCAAATGGCCATAGCACACGTACATTCATATAACGCAATACATACTGATACAGGGACGATACAGGACATGTAAGACAGAGGTGACAGGAGGAAACCTCTTTTCTGTTGGTGTACTATAACCTCTTTTCTGTTGGTGTACTATACATAGACAGGGCGCAATTGCCGAGAGCTTGTTTCGCGGCTAACGGCTAGCTCAATACTGGAGCAATTTCAAAAATGGTTGTCCCCATTATTCACTTAGACACACAGTTATGGGAAAATAGGGTCCAGGTCTCCCAACTCCTACGCCCGTCGACCACTAGGCGCCTTAGGTCTTCTGACAGAGACCTCTTAGCTCCACCGCGGTCTGGGCTGAAGCTTATGGGGGATCGGGTTTGGTTTGAGGTTGCACCCCCCGAGATTGCGGAACAGCCTCCCCCACAATGCATTAGACCTGCCCGCACCAGCGACACTTTTAAACGCCGTCTCAAATCCCACTTATATTCTATAGCCTTGGAGTCTGTATGACTTGAATCCGTTCCCACGTTTGTGCTTTATAAATAAACTTGTTCTGAATAACAATTAAAGGAATACACCGAGTTTTTACATACAAGACACCCAAAATCATCCGTCTATGTTGGAGCAAACACTAAAACGTTTTCTTTTAATATTACATGGGTCTGACACCAAGCTCCCTTGATCTTTTTCTGCACAGGGTTCTCCAGTGGAACCGTTTACCATTAGCAGCATGAGCTCATGTGCACTTTGATTAAAATGTCAGCACAGAGCTCAGATTGTGGAATGTATTTCGTAGGTTGGGAGAAGGAGAGTCCGACTCTTTGTGTTTAGATGTCAGTTGTGCTTGTGTGTGCTGTAGGTTCTTGGTGTGTTCAGTGTGTGTGTGTGTGTGTGTGTGTGTGTGAGGGCTCGTGACTTTGTGAGTTTTGTGGTGTTTATAGTTACTTGATGATTAAAGAACATTTCTCTCTCTTTCGTTCTCTTTTCCTCTGAACTCCTGAACTCTTTAACTCCTCACCTCTGTGTGCCCCCCGTGTCTGGAATCTCACTACAAGTAATGTTCCACTTTCTTGTATACACACACACACGTACACACACACACGCGCGCGCGCAGACACACATATTTACAGGCATAGACACACACATCACTCGACAATGAGACTCGCCCAGCGGCCATGTCACTCGGGCTTCATTTTCCTACTGATTGACATGTCCTGTAAAACACGCACGCACACACACACACACACACACACACACACACACACACACACACACACACACACAGAGACTGCAGGTATGCTCCAGGAGAACGGCTGCTTTGCACATGTTCAGTGATGCACTGAACCTGTCTGCTTCCCCTGACGGTGGCATGTGTTTGTAATTGCAGTAAATGAATCACAGAAATGTGTGCTCAACATTTTCTTTACGCCTCTTGGGTGTTAGAGAAAGAAATGTGCATATGAAAATTCCCAACAAAGAGTTGAAGAGCACCCCTAAAGATTTCATCTAACATTTCATATTTGTGTATATATCTGAAGGCACATTTCTAATCAGATTCCCTGCATTTAATTTGAGGATGATGAAAAGGAGAGGCCAGGCCCAAATTACGCTGCCTGCTGGGCCTCTAAATGAGAAAATTGAGAGGAGCTTTTCAGGGTGTTTTATTTGAAACCAAGTAATGAAGTTAATTTTACAAGGTTTCCGTTCATTAAGCACAACTCGTTCAGGTGCACTACAGACATTTATGCACTTATGCATGTGCCAAGGACTATACAAATTGCTGTAAATACATAGCTGAGAATTTACTGCAAATCACTTCAATAACAGTAGCATGTTGAGAAGAGAAACTTAGTATCATCCTTTGCTACCGATAATTTAATCTATTGCTATATGTGAAACCTTGATTCAAATGGGCCCTTAAATGTAAAAATCTCAGTCAGTTCAATAGACTATGCTGTATCAGAATATAGATTTACAATAATCAGGGGGGGGGAAAGCATATTTCGCACTGTGAAATGAAAGAGTAGAGCTTTGCCTGTGTTAAGAATGATCTCCACTGGCCACTCTGAGCCCCTGACACACAGTGTGTTGAACCTGAAAGGAAAATAAATGTGTCCCTTTAGTGCCGCCAGGGCGCCAACCCCGGCTTTCACATGAGAAAAAGCTCAGGAATGTCCAGGAAAAGTTCCCTGTTACAACAGCACATCCTTCTCTCATTACACTCCAATAACATACCTTTGATTCGGGCTATTTTTAGCCCACTTCCTGCCCAGGCTGTGGGGCAGGGAGTAGCGTAGCGTGTTCGGAGGGACGTTTCGAGGATTTGGAAGAGTTGGCTCTTTGGCCAGGTTCCCAGACGTTCGGGACCTAAACATCAGCTTAATGATTTCAGATGTCACTGAGATGACTGATGTTAAATGCCTCCTGCTTTTCAACTGTCAAAGCACAACTCAATGATGTTTAAACTTAGGGAGACTTTTTTCCCCAAGTGGAATATATCCAGTGGAAGAGTTGACACTTAGTGCTTGTGAAGCCCACAATGGGAGAGAGCAGTTGTTGTTTTTTGCAAACTCCCAAATAAACAGACTGTAAGAGGCGTCCACATTCTGGAAACCTTAAGATAAGATTAGATGGAACTTTAATGATCCACGTGGGGAAAACGACTTGTTGCAGGAGCAAGCAGTAATAGGATACAGCAAAGAATAGAAATAGAGTATAAATAAGAATATAGCAAATTGGGGTTATATAAACATATGCAACCAACAATTTCAACACTAGAACATGTTAAGTAGAGCTTGTGACCCGCAGAACATTTCCCATGCCTTGCCCACTGCACCGCTACACAAGGTGACATCAGAGACCATTTCCTGAACAAAGGCTCAGAGGGAAGAGAGGGCAAGCGAGCGGGACAATGTGTGCATATGTGTGAAAGGGACTGCGAGAGATGAGAGACAAAAAGAGAAAAAAAGAGAAAAAAAGGAGGGTTGAGAGCGTGAGAGAGGGGAGTGTCTGTGTTCAAGACGGAATGGCTGAGTTATGTTCGTCTTGGCAGCGGCAGGCACATCGGCTGGGCCTGAGGCGTCACGGCGCCACCTCAGGCTCTCAGCAGCAGCCGAGGCCTTCTCCCAGCACATGGCATTCATTTTGGGGGCTGCTGAGGAGCGAGATGGGGCTCCTTTTCCAAAGCCGAGCGGTGCCTGAGCAATTAGGGGGCTGCAATTACACAGGGTGGATCTCCTCTTGAAACATGCCAAGAGTAATGCAGTTGCTGCCAAGGATCTAATGGAAGTGACAGAGAGGCGAGTCGTAATGGCCATCGTATACTTGATTTACACCAGGAACAGCGTAGTGTTTGCTGTTGTTTTTACACACAGCTTCAGTGTGTCCGCCAATCAGAATCACAACCGAACACATCTGAGAGCCGTCCCCACGGTGATGATGAGGGATTGAATATGTGACTTTCACCACATCCTGGGCTCGGCCAATCACAAAGCATAGCAGAGTCCCCCTCCCAGCCGTTTTTCATGATGAAGGTATTTTCCATAAGTGGTAATAGAGTATGTGGCACCACTGTGTGAGGGAAGCATTGGCTTGTTAATATTTCAGTTAAGTTCAAGTTCCACTTTGGAAACCTGGACTGCAGAAAAGGATAGCCAGGCATCAGAGAGAACGGGCACAGGGATCATAGCATCACTTAACATCTTTATTCCACTACATTTCAAAGCATCTTACTTTGTGGTTCACTGCAGTTACCTGATTGCAGCTGTTACTTTGAAGAAAACGACTTGAGTACAAAGCATGTTATAGTTAAAGGAAATACTTTTACTTTGGATATGTGCATATTTAACCGTACATAATTCAATACTTTCGAGTGCATGTTGAACAGACGACTTACTTCCACTAGAAGAGTATTATGTACTTCTGCTTTTACTAAAGTAAAGTATTTGTACTGTACAGGTACGTGCCTACTGCCACTGGGCTCTAGCTTAATATGTTATATTAATAAGTGTTTCCAAGGGCATCCTTAAATGCATATCAGTGTAGTGATGAGTTCAGGTCCAGTTCATGACTCATGTTCACCATTATCCTCTCATACTATCTGTCCTGGTGTTCCTTGCTGCGTGCTGTCCAGAAAATAAGAAATGCTTAAAAAATATGTTTTCAAAAAGTTAGTGCAAAACCTTCAAACCCTTCTGGTTAAATCCTGTATTTGTATTTATTTATTTATTTAGCAAATATGAAAACCAATTACCATAATAGCAATGCAAGATGCACTTTTCCACTCCCCCTTTTACTTTGAAAGCACTTCCTTATGATTCTGTCCCCCTCTCCCGCCAACTCAAATTGTATTCATATGTCTAGGCCTTGGATGCTACATATAATACTTTTGGCTTTCTTTTTGAACTTTATACATTTTCCTGTGATATATGAGCAGTGATCACTGGATCCCTGAACTATGTAAACATGAGGGCAAAGAGGAGAAATTATTTAGACTTAAATTGATGTTGTGATTCATGGGGTTGGCAAGGCTGATCATGTTCTTTTTCTATACATTCATAAAATGCTCTGCAGGAGACTGTATACTTTTTTTCCAGGCCTGCTAAGGAACATCAATAACTGAGAGGCGTTCTGACGAGTAAGTCACAATGACACTTGAAGAAATGGATGTGTTCTTAAATAATTTAAAAAATAAAGGAGTGAAATTAGATAAATCTTTTTTCCTTCTTTTTCTGAGAGCCAAAAAACAACCCTCTGACTCAGTAAATAATCATTAGGATGATGGCTCAGTCTGACAGGGCTGCAAGTTTCGTAGCTTTTAAGCAACTAAATGCAGTGATCAATACCCTCCTCTGATAGCCTGTTCTCATATCAAATTCATAGTAATTGTTTATGATATTGTATGAATTGCGTGAAAAAGGAGGCGGAGCTCACATGACTGACACAGGTGGTAGTTTGACATAGAAATAACACAGTGGAGGTGACAGATGAGTGTATACACTGTTTGTTGTTGTTAAACCGTGACCAGAACCTTACCCTAACCCTGTTTAAGTTGCCTAACCTTAACAATATCGCAACGGCTGCCCATCTAAAGGTATTACACGGAGGTTGCATAATGTTGTGTAAGATATCATCAAATATTGCATGGGAACATGTTACCTCTGCACAGTGGCAACCTGTTTTTGTTCAACTTACTATCAACTGATGAGAACATAGACACTGAAATCATCCATGTGACTCCGATCGTTGGCGCCGGTTCTCTGTGCTAACACTTTAGCATACAACCCCCCTTCTCGCAGAGCCAAGGTATAACACTAACCTAACCTAATCTAACTACTGTACAGAGAATACCTAGATAATATGCTCTCGGAAAAACTTTTCAATGATGTAATAGCTCAGGTCTCATCTCTCCACAATATAGAACATCTCAAGTCACTTCAGCAACTGTGCTTGCGGCTTGCGGCGCTTCCCATGTCTGATTGTTGAATCCATTCAACAGCCAAATGTAAAGTGTGCTACACAGAGTTTCCAGATTTTCATATAGTAATATTAAAAGTTTACCAGCCGCTTCTTTCCACCAGTCAGCGAGGAGTTTCGCTACAGGGCGTGACGCTTGTGGAGGAACACGTTATCTTCCCCAGTTCCCCTCCCCGCTGAACAGGCGCCCTGATCGACCAGAAGGAAGCGACCAGGATGAATCCCCTTGTCCAGATTCCCACCTGCAGACACGGCCAATTGTGTCTGTGGGGACACTCGGCCAAGCCGGAAGCAACGCTGAGGATCAAACCTGCAACCTCAGTGTCGGTAGGCAGCATTAAGCGAATTGATTCTATTTTTTGTAATAGCTATTTTGAAATTTTATAAAAATACATTATTTCCTTGCCAATTGCTTTCCAATGTAGAGCCAGTAATCAGTATCTTCTGTCTGCTGCTATGTGGAAGACGTTTTACACAACTGCGTTTCCTCTCATATAAACCATGTGGATGGACGCCCCTCACATCCAATTCCTATTGGCACTAATGAAGCTGACTTATTAGTTAGTGAACTCCTAGTTTGATGTCTACGCTAAATGTTAAACACTGCATCTACTGAAGTATCTTATGGAGCAAATAACACATCAATATCTAGAGACCATCTTGTGATGGGATCACACCAGCCGCGAACCACTCATCCGAGCTACTTCACACTCGACACTACCCACAATCAAACACGATACGGTTGTTGCTCCGACTTGAAGGACTCGGCCCGTTCAAACTGTGACCGTCCGAAGTGTTTGAAACCACTGACGGACCACACCCCTTTGCAAACTTGGCCTTCGTTTAGATCTCACCTACACATCTGTAAATTTTCGTGACTGTAGCTTGCACGGTTGTGACGTTATTGTGGTGACAAAATGATGACACACAGACAGACAGACATACAGAGACACACACACACACACACACACACCAACTGAAAACAATACCAGCATTCGCTTGCTATTTTTTCTTAATTGTCTCCATAGGTGAAGTCACTATGAAACGACGGGGAAAGATTCAGGGGAATTGGAGGCAAAAACCATGGAACAGTTACCACTCGCCACTACCACTGCAAAAGTTACAGAGTGCAGTTTTAAAGTTGCACAATGTAAATTTGTTACGGTGGTGTAGTGGTTAGCACTGTCGCCTCACAGCAAGAAGGCCCCGGGTTCGACTCCCGGTTGGGCCGTGGGGACTTTCTGTGTGGAGTTTGCATGTTCTCCCCGTGCCTGCGTGGGTTTTCTCCGGGTACTCCGGCTTCCTCCCACCGTCCAAAGACATGCAGATTTGGGGCTAGGTTAATTGGGGAGTCCAAAATTGCCCATAGGTGTGAGTGTGAGTGTGAATGGTGTGAATTGTCTGTCTCTGTGTTAGCCCTGCGACTGACTGGCGTCCAGTCCAGGGTGTACCCTGCCTGCGCTCTATGACAGCTGGGATAGGCTCCAGCGCCCCCCGCGACCCTCTGTGGAGGATTCAGCGGTAGATAATGGATGGATGGATGGATGGACGTTTACGAATTCATTTTTACGAGTACGATTTCATTTTTTACAAGTAAGGAGAAGGATGTCGTTGCTCACCATGTTCTCGCATGAATGATGAAGCGCCTTCAGTCACGGAGCGCAGACCAATGACGTATTTGACCGAGTGACCAATAAAGTCACTCCCTTTCTCTTCACCGCCTCCAGGTCAAAACCCCAAGTGGGAGAAAAACACAACCGTACTCGTAAAAAATTAAATCGTACTCGTAAAAAATTAAATCGGAAACATGAGTGAGAAAAAACAATTGCAATTTTATTTTTTACATTTGTGAACATAACTTTTTCGTTCACAATTAC
>CABFOS010111786.1:4113-15980 GCA_900660315.1 Diretmoides pauciradiatus
TACGTAGGCTGGTGTTTTTCCAATAGGGAAATGTGGGTTACGTCTGTCATCACTGTCTGGTTTGTGCGACAAGGTTTACTGGTAGTTCTCTGTAGAAAATAAAGAGCAGACATCTTTACTACACATCTGCAACTGATAGAAGAATGGAGTTGTATCAGTAACCAGCCGCGATGCAGAACTTCTCTGTTGCTGATGTTGTCTGGTGCAATTGAGGAGGATGATTAGAAGTCGCATAGTATGTAGTCAAGATTTCGCTTCCCAAGGTTTTTGAGTGCGCGGTGTTTGGATGAACCACAACGGACTGCAGTTGTCGTTTACTTCTATATTTCTAGGTGTTAAGTGAGGTGTCATGTGACGCAAATGATAGTTTGATATGGGATTTGAGTGGCTCGAGCGTCCAGACTGAGTCGCATCTTTAGAAATGCGATTTGAATCGGATATCAAACCACCTCTGAAAGTGTCTCAAACCCGATCTGCATAAATCTGTTTTCATGTGGTTTTTGGCTGTTTAGACTACATAAATGAGAACTGATTCCAATCTGGATATGCCAAAAATTGGATATGGGCTGCCAGTCTAAACAGCCTTTGATCCTGATCTGGGTTTGTTCGATTACTTCACAGATTTCAAAGAAGTAAGTAAGTGTTTTAGGGAAAACACAGCTTCGTCTTAGTGAGTGTATTGACTTGACTTGGCCCATAGTAGATGCGCTCTTCCCTGGTGCCAAGTCCTTGCCAGTCCTTCCTCTAAGAGAGGAATGCACACATGGTGCATATAGAGGATGCCAATCTCCACCGGTCGCATCAGTGCCTTCTACTTGACCATGACACCAAATCTGGAGGCTGATGGAGCACCTGTCAATGCCAGAGGCCTTACAAAGACATGTCTTTACCTCTTTATAAATCACTCCCCCCATTGCCGCTGCAGAGTGAACCTGAGGCTTTTACCTCTGGGTGAACCTCCTGGCAAAAAGCAATTTGTCAAAGGCTCATCTGCATTCAAACCATATCAAGTCTGAAGTGGTCGAGACTGACAACTCCATCGGCCTATTTGCCAGAGTCCACGGTGGATATTTGGGGTCGATGGGAAAGAACAGATCTCCTTGTTTTCAGGCAATAGAGAGGATCCTGAGGGGAAACATCGGGTTAACGAGACAGACTGAGTTAAAAAAAAAGTGCTCTTGTTTTCATGGACACGTACTGCTACTGTAGGAATATTTATCAATGCATCTCCCTGTAATTGACCCACTGTGTCTTTCTGCACTGGCTCCTCTCCGACATGCTACTAGTCTCCATTATTTATTTTTCCCTCTGTATGTGTGCTTGAAACAAGTGCTGCTGAAAACCACATTCACAGCTGCATTGAAATCACATTGCCTCTCCAGTAGCATGAACACTATGTTTTTGATGGCATTTTAATGAGAGGATTTTGTATGGAGCATTTGTTACACTGTGTCAGGTGTTGCATTGCCATACCACTGTATAATATACTACTGAGGAATATTTACACTGCAAAACCCCCCATAAATTATTTAATCTAGCATAAATGATCATATTAATCTTTTGTGTTTCTTAAAAAGTACAATGTCTGCTAATAGCGTGAGATAATTTCCATTTTTTCAAACTTGACCATCTTGGAATCAATCAAGAGAATTGCGTCACTCTGTTGATATGCTCCAAGTTCCATGGTAGATTAAGCGGCTGGTTGAGATGGATATTTTTGGGAGATGGGTGTTTTTGTGCTTAATGTTGTCTGCAAACTGTGGGACATGTGAGTCTGTTTTCTGCGCCAGAGGGGTAAAACCCACAACAAATGTCAGCGCAGACACGTCGCCTGTCAGCAAGCTGTTGCAGGCACTTCATTATGTTTGGGGATAAGATCACATTCTGCATTGGAACCGGAGGTCAGAGCAGAAAAAAATCCATTACAGAACAGTGTATAAATCAATTTCACGTTAAAAAACAACAACATCAACCCATTACGTAAGCACACTGTGCAGTGGCGATATGCACTGAAATGGATAGTGACTGTCATAAAAATAAAAACAAACGCTCCAGAGAAAACATGACATACATCACAGCCCGGATACACCGTCTGTGATGCAAACTGTGGAGTGCCATAGGGTTTACGTCACAAGAGAAAAAACAAAGATGGGGGCGGGGGGAAAAACAAATTCCCTTTCAAAGAGGAACTTGGGAAGACCACTGCCGGTGCTGAGACCCATTAGGGATGTCTGTGGAGGGACGAGACTCCCAGCGACTGAGACACAAACACTATTCTGGAAATCAGTGTTGCAGCGGGGGCCCCGGCTCAGACCGCGTGAAGAGGAAACAGTTGTGACTAGCCGACGGCCGCTGAATGAACACAAACACAACCGCCATCAGAGACCCCAGAGAGGTGTGTGGTCTTGCTCAGGAATGATATGCAATGTTCCCACTCCCTCAAACACTGCTGAAACATGTCCACTGTCTCTCTGCACTCAATCTCGGAACCCAGAGACTCAATTGGTGTGACGACCGTCCGAGCCTCTGGGGTCAACGGCCACTAGTTTTGGGTTATCCGGTGTAGCCAGTGGATCCGAAGAATGACTTCCTCTTCCGGCCGCCGATCATTTTTAGTTTTTACGGTAATTTTTATATCAAACTTTTGTCATATCCTGTTGGCAAGCAAGCTAACGCATCCCATTTGTCAAGCAAATACGTTAAACAAAGCAATCACACTGAAAAATGGCTGGTGGGTGCCCGGTCCCCGGAAGAGGAAGTCGCTGTCTGCGGGTCGAATTGCTTTGTTTAACGTATTTACTTGACAAACGTGATGTGTTAGCTTGCAAAAGTTTGATATAAAAAATGACCGTAAAAGCTAAAAACTAAATCATTGGCGGTCGGAAGAGGAAGTCGTTCTTCGGATCCGCTGGCTGGATAACCCAGACACAGTGGGCGTTGATCCCAGAGTCTACTATAGACTATGGGTTCAGAGATTGCTCTGCACTGTAATGTTTTCCAAATATGATGTCAGTTGTCCACCATTGCAAGCACAAATGTATATTTTTACTAAGGTTTCACACTGCAGCTGCACTCCTTATCTGACACATGTCTGATGTTTTCTAATCAGCGTGAGCAGCGAAAAAGTCGAATTTTCTCAATTCCAATTTGTCTGCATTTCCACAACAAAAGGTAATCTGACATCATTCCCCTGAGACAATTCTCATACTTTCGGTGTGTTTTCGTGCATTTAAGCCTGGATTCTTATGCAAATGAGAATGCTATCTGGTCACCAAAGATGCATTTTGACGCCAGGTGTACAAGTACATCCCATAATAGACGAGTGGTGACCCAAAGCTCTGATATGAGCAATACTTTTGCTTTTTGAGTCTTGTCCTGTGGTGTTGTAGAGCCTGGAACGGGGTCATCTTGGCATAATTTATTAATAAAATATACAGCGGAGTGTATGCACATCAAGGTTACATATGACCTTATAGGGTTCTTTGGAGTGCGCTCGCTTTCTCTTTCTCACCTTTCCCATAAACCCATCGCTTCCTGTGTCAAAGAGCATACTACAGTATTTGTCCCGCCCTCCCTGGCCCGGAAACAGCCAAGACGCATCCTGAAGAGGTATTGTAAGATCCTTGTTGAAACTGTGCAGGTAGAATAGTGGATCAGGAATACAGTTGTGGATTGTTACAGCGTAGAAATGGTTCCTATTTTGTGCCGTAAAAAATCTTGAGCCGGTGGCTGCCGGTCTTCTCAGCGATGGACTGGTTTGTTTCCGGTAATTATGCCTCAAAATGGACGTGGTAATGATTTATTGATAAAAGGTTACGTGCAGCACCTTTAAGCATGGCACACCTTACATGTGAGCACCCCGCTGCGCCCCATTCACCGCTCTCAGGCATTTCTAGTGCAGAATACTGGGTGAATTGCAATCTCTCACTTAGCAACTGCCTGCGAACGCCTGATCTCACCCTCTTTCTCTCTCTCTCTCACCTCCTCTCTCTATCCCTCTTTCTCGCTCTTCACTTCTCTCTTCTCATCTTCTTTTTAACTTCCCTCTCACATCTCTCTCTCTCTCTCTCTCTCTCTCTCTCTCTCTCTCTCCATGATGTCATCTGGTCTCCTCTGAGTCCCGTCTCGTTTGCTCCCCCCTCAGGTTTTCTGACACACAGCATCCATGGAGGAGTTGAGAGGGAGGTGAAGCTGATGAAATTCACAGCTCTGTGTGAACACTCTTCTCTTGACAGTCAAGTACTGTAACATCGCAGGCTCATGAATCTCCAAATTATTAGTAGCGGTGAAGGGAGGGAGGTGAAAGCTTACCCCTGGCGATGCTTCCGGGAGAGGTCGATCCCCACAACAGCCATTATGTCTCCATTCACAGCCCCATGTCCTTGAGCAAAACCCCGAAGCCCAACCTGTGCACTTATTGGATAAAAGCGTTGGATAAATGCCTCCAAAATATTTTCCCTGTGTGGTAACATTCACTGTAAATGAAGATCGCCATACTTCACAAGATGATTGACCTTTTCTCCACACATTACAATAGACTTTTCTAGCCCAATCTATGCCATACCGATAACAATGCCGAAACGCCCGTCTCCCGAGCTGTCATATGTTTTACTGCCTGCAGCAATTTTCATTAACAATGTCTGAAATCATGCTATGTTCAAATGACTTTTGAGGCACGAGTGTTGTCCTTGAATACTAATGACAACTTTCCCAGAATGTGCAAACCACGGAGGGTAGAATCAGTAAGTCGCTCACTCCTCTGAGGCGCAATATGTCTTAGTCCTGTCAGCCGGTGACCTTTGTGTATCCCTCCCTGATTTCTGAGTTTGTAGAGCTGTGCTATATGTCATGCTCTGCTGAAAAAGGGCAATTGTCTCCATACTAAGGAGACAGCGGTGACAGTGTGACTCTCACAGGGACTATTCATAGTTTTCACTTGACGTCACGACCCCATGGGCACGCCCACGTGGAGGGCAAAACAAAGCCTTCTTCCATTGCCGCCAACTACAACTCAGATAACGTTTACCACACTGTTACCCAAAATGCTATCAGATGCACTAACCGAAGAGGAGTCTGGGTTGTGTTTATAGAATCTCGTCTGAGGAGGAGAATCCAGAGAGGAGGAGGTTGTGGATTTGGGATGGCAGCCGCCAAAGCACAAGCGTCTTTGCAGTGAACATTTTCTCTCACATCATATACCGTATTTCCTCAAATATTAACCGATAGTCAAATAAAAACGTGCCTCTAATAAATGCCGGCCTCAGATACAAACCAGGGGGAAAAACCAAGGATGGATAAACTGATGGGAGTCCTTGCCCGGACCTCACCGCTTCCCAGGGCCGTGGACTTGAGTGCTCGCTCGACTGTTAACCGGGGCGGAGTGTCGTCGCGTCGCCCGGGCGGGGATCATCTCACGTAAAAGGTGTCAGGGGTCTGCGGTGATGTCAGCAACCCACCCGACCCGTCTTGAAACCAAAAACCCCATTTCTTGTGTTTTTCGTCCCTCACTGTGTCCTCATTCTTGGAAGTTACACAGGATAACGGCGCTAGTTTGTTGGAGATCCACTTTGCTTTGTCATCCTTTAACCTGTTGTTGCATATGGTATGTCCTATGGTTTTTATTTAAAAGGGATATGGAAGTGTTGAGTTTGTATTAACAGCATAATGCAGTAACAAAAATCTAACCACTCTCCTGCCTCAAGGCGACTGTTTGCCCTGTGGCTCCCATCTACCCAGTCACAGCTCTTTTCTGTCCCTGTTCTGACTCCACAGTAGTGGAATGAACTCCCCATTGACATATATTTTATTGCACTTTTACTTTGGCACAGGGTATGCTAAGGGGATGGATTTTCCACAAGAAAAGATCACGTTGACAAAGTTCAGCTCTGGCAGGGACCTCGCTCTTTTTAAAGATTGAAATACCACAGCGGGTGCTGTATATGGGTCACAAGACTTGTCATTTGTTTATGTATCTTTGTTTTTTGTCTTTTGAGAGGTGATCTTAATACTCGTGGGCTGTAAAAGATGTAAATTTGACAGGCTTGTGTGGTATCTGTGGCGTTTCCATCTTTGAATGTTGTTTTGCCCTCCAGGCTCCCGGAGCAGTTACGTGACTGAAAACTATGAATAGGGTGATGTGTTTTTCTATAGGGACTGGACTTGAAGTAGACATGCCCTATGCACAGACACAATTCTGCATGAAATATCCGTGTGAGTTTTAGCATGTTCTGCCGAGCCGCCGTTAGATGCACAAAGGAAGCAAAGCTTTGCAAAGATCCATGTTAACCTCAAACAATACGTCAGACAACATACTGGCACATTCACACTGGAAGTCAAATATCATGATACCGACCTTGGTCAACCTACTTCATCAATCATCAATCTTCTGATGAGACACAAATTATGTCAGATAGAGCTCTCAGTCGATCTATGTATGAGTCGTGGCAAATGCAAGTGACCACTGATGGCTGATGGCTTATATCAATGGTGCTTTTTCAACAGTGAATAAATGTGTGACACTGCAGCATACAGTAAGAAAAGTGGAAGAAATAAGCAGCAAGGGGGAGCAGCTTTAATGTACAGGAACAAGTCACATCTTGGGAACCCGCTGAGTGCGGCATGAAGCTTTAGTGAGATATTTTTGCAAACTGGTGCTAAAACTGTCACACAAATATGAAGACAGCAGGATGAATTCTGCTGGAGCCCCTGTCCCAAAAAGCAACAACAACCATCATGCCACAGACTTGTCAAGACTGAGAAGTTGTGCTTGTTTATCCAGCAGACTATCTATGAAATCAATAGTTTCAGGGCCATTGGAGTGTAACTCCTCTCTTCTCTGTGCTCTTTTGTCTACGTGAGACGGAGGCCGCTAGTGAAATGGCGCTCTTTCCTGTGACTCTGTCTGACATTCACAACCATTTCTTGTTTTATTTTGATTTTTTTTCTCTTTTCCTTTTTTTCAGGAAGCTGTTTTGTTCTTTTCCCATCTGGCTCCATTTCATCATTCGTTTAGCCAGGACTGGAGCATAGCCACTGAAGCAGAGGCATGCCTCACATTTGAGGTCCCACGCCCAGTGGATATGATATGAGAAATGATCGGTAGCAGCATTCCTATACCGCTGCCATCTTTTCATTCTCTCCATCTCCTGTCCTCAGACATCTACAGCAATGCCAAGTAGCGTGCTTACATGCAGCAACACATTCTCTATATTGACAAATTTTTGAGTGAATACTTTCAGAGTTAGATTAACACTGACAATTTTACTGTGAAACACACACGCACACATGTATTCTCTTGCCTTGAAGATTTCCACAGTCACACAAAGGGGCATGCATGAAACATTCTGCATCGGGATATGAGGATGTGCACGCACGTACATATACACAGATGCCAGTGCATGCATACATTTACACATGCCTTGAAATGCTAAGGAGCATCCTTTTACTAGGCATCAATTTCCCTTAGTATTAGTCCTGCTGTGTGATATCAGCTACGTCTTGAGACAAGTAGGGCCTAAAGAATAATACGTGTGGTACATGGATAGGTATCTTTATAAGGTCTTTTCACTTCATGCAGTAGTAAACCCTGGACTCCATTGAGCAAGGACAGTGCAGGAGAGAAGATAAGGGAACAAGGCATGACTGGAGTTTTAAGTGTTGTGCTGTTAATTCAAAGCTACAAAAAGGCAGCACCAGAAAAAAGAATGAGATATCATCCTAGTCAGCTGAGGACTGTTTCAAAGAGACTCTGCATGAGCTTCTGTGTATCTCCATTTGCTGACCAGAATTCACATTGGAGAGGATGTGGGAGGTTTGCAAACTCAAAAGGGTTGAAAAAAGTCCTAGACTATGCAAAATTGCTAACGGGGATAATGACAAAAGGTACTGAAAGTAGCTTGGATGTCAAAGAGTTACTTTCTTCTTCAATGCAATTAAATAAACTATTTCTGCCTAGTCTGAGATTTTTGTCACCCTGCACTTGAAGGTATGCACTGATTGAGTCTGGAGCGCTGAGATCACAAATGAACTTGAAAAGAAAGGAAAGACGGAAAACACTAAGCAGTGAGATTCTTTCAGTCCGAGTGAAAAAGTTTTTAATTCGGCAACTGTGACTAGCAGTTTGTCTCGCCAGTAGTTTCGATCAAAGGTTAATGAGGACGACATTTCCTCCACATCTGATTTCTTTCCCCTCTGTTGCAAAGGCGAGCTGGTGAGTGAGCATTTGGTCGGGTGCAGAGGGATAATGGGATAAATGAAATCATCTGTGGTGCCATCAGAGAAACATATGTCAGATGATTGACTGACGAGTATCACTTTCAACAGTCAGTCATCCAGCTGGTGTCTACGACCCTCTTTCCTCATGTGTGACTATCTGTACCTCCTGAAAAACGATGTATCCTTTTCATCACATCCACGTGCCTAGTTTTATGTTACTGTTAAAAACAACTTGTGCACATGAATATTTGTTGTTATGAACATAGCGTCGCTGTCAGATGAAAGCAACATGGTGTTCATGTAACTTTAATTGTCACATGGTTCTCTACAGGATGACACACTTTCAAACTGTTGGGTTTATGAAACCCTTTCTACATCAATAGGATCAACTCACAAATGCATGGTCATCAAGCTAAAAAGCTGTAAGACGTTGGCATTTTCGAGATAAGAGGTTTTCACTCGACAACAATGATATATTACATTGAAAAGTGACTTAAAGGGATAGTTCAACATTTTTGGAAATAAACTGATTTTCCATCGTACCCGAGTCAGACGAGATGATCGATATCATTTTCATGGTTTGTTAGGAATAAACAGAAGAATAACTGGTAGTTAGCATGAGCAGCGATAGCCACGATGGCTGAACAGACACAGAAAAGAGCGCCACCTATAGAAACTCAAAAAGACCTTCACAGTACTGGACACTCTGATTGACAGGTGATCTCTGGGAAGTGCAGTGAGAAACATCACAGTAATGAGGATCTTTAGGATTACCACTAACAATGTAGGTTTGATAGATGGTAGTACATTGTTATTGTATTTGTTATATTATTTATATTGGCTTTGCTATGGTAAATGTCAGTTCTATTATGTCCTGGATTATATTATGTTCTGTTTTTTTTCCGAGGCTGTACACATTTAGAGTTGCTCATGTAACTGGTGATATTCTTTACATCTGGGGGTGTTTGAAGTCTTGTTAACCTTTACAAAGCAACACATGCATCATAATACTATGATTATGCAGTTAGCACAACCTTATTGCTTTCCTTATTTCTGGTACGACATTTGTTTGAATTCAAACATTACACAGATGAATAGTTTCGGTTTCAGGGAGTGGTAAAATGGAACTGCTCATTCATCATACATACACTAGCAGGAGAAGCAGAACCTTCAATAGAAAAACTTTGCCTTTGGAAAGGTGCAACACAAATGATTCCTAAATACTATCCATCTATCTACACTGAACAAAAAAAAACATTTTTGGTAACACTTTATATTAAGGTACACATATTCACCATTGACTAGTTGCTTATTGCATATTATTAGCTTATAGGCTCTTTATTAGTCATTATAAAGCACTTATTAATGCCATATTCTGCATGACCATATTCTACAACTAAGAGGCCATTATCTAAGTTAATGGTTTTCCCTCAATAACCTCCTTATTACTGCCTATTGATAGTAAGTAAGGAAGGTGTTGTACATGAATTCCTAATTAATATGCTTTACTCAGTATGGGCCTTATAAGGTGGTAGTACTATAAGAATCGTCATTCTCATAAATATGGTCTATTCTTATGTAACAAAATACAAAACAAAAACAGAAAAGTGTTAATAGTATCCAAATAACTCTAAGTTAAGTCTTCCTAATTCAGAATATGTTCCCCATTCTAAAGTGAGGTCTCGCTCATAACTAATTCACTAGTAGTTTGACACTTATTAACCTATGCAATTTGATGGGAGAGTATACGTCCCTCGCCACTCATGCAGTCAAAATCCTCCTACATTGTATCATTCAGCACTACCTACAGTATCTGTGTGAAAGTGGCTTCTCATCTTTGGTCCAGCTGAAGTCAAAGCAGAGGAACAGGTTGGACACTGAGCATGATCTGAGAGTAGCTCTGTCTACCATCACCGCAGACTTTGAAACTCTTATCAGGAGTAAAGCACATCCCCAACTATCTCATTATCTTCCCCAAATACCTGTTAAGTGAAAACAGCCCGTTTAGTACTCGGAGAGATTATATAATGTGTGTAAACACAGTTATGCAGTTATGATGTTCATTTTATTCATATTCACCAGGATCAACAGCACCAGTTTTGATGTTCATACTCATCAGTTTATTAATCAGGATTAGTTTGTTATTGCTAGAGTAATATGTTCTGAATGTAGGGAAAATATTTCTTTATTTTATTTTCAAAAGGTCATGATGTCATTGTAGCGAGTAAACTTTACTCGCTCATTTTTGAGAAATAAAGTTGGTTAGTTTGAATTCTATATAAATGGGTCGCGACTTAATGACCATGGGAAAATGTGGGTCCCAAGGCCAGACCAGTTGAGAACCACTGCATTATGATGACTAATAAAGAGCCAATATGCTACTAATATGCATGCTAATACGCAACTAGTTAATGGTGAACATGTGTGCCTTAATATAAAGTGTTACCAATTTTTTGTCTGGACCGCAGAATGCAGAGCCAGCCCTATAAACTGGAAAGTCGCTGACTGACTGACTGACTGACTGACTGACTGACTGACTGACTGACTGACTGAGTAGCTGAGTGATGAAGTTCTACCATTGGTCGACTTTCACACACGTGATGTTCGCACACGTGATGAAATGCATTCAAGTGACTACAGAGCAAAGCAGACATGGAGGTGGACCGTCGCTGCCGGCCGGAGGAGACGACACCAGGTCATTTATATTTAATACGGTATTTGTGACTAAAGCAAATAAAGCCGTGAACTCTCCATCCTGTGTGTCTGTCTGTCCCGGCCCTGAGTGTATGGAAGCCGTATTTTATTTCCCCACGGGGATGAATAATAATATCTTATTCATGTAGTATTGTATTGTAGGGAGAGTGCACACAGTCAGGGCTGTAGTACTCGAGTGATACCATTTTCACAGTTGATAAAGTTATGCAATATCGTCTAGCTGCAGCCCCGGAAATGACAAACATTCTTTTTTATTTGAACTTTTTTCAAAATAAAATACAGCTGTCAGTCGACAATTTTCAACATTTCCCCGGGACTACATATAAAGAAGCTGCCTACAATTAATATAGTCCTCAAAACATGATTATTTGGTTGAAATGTCTTTAGAAACATCCCTTCTATTTTAGGCAATAAACAAAAATATGCTATTTTAGTCAATAAACACAATGTTAGCCTTGGATAACACATTATTATGGTATTGAATTGGACTCGTTAGACTAGTTTTGCGGTCCTGGTCTTGACTCAGCCTCAACCCTCTGAGCTCCCCTCCGGTCCTGGTCTTGACTCGGCCTCGACCCTCTCAGCTCCCCTCCGGTCCTGGTCTTGACTCGGCCTGGACCCTCTCAGCTCCCCTCCGGTCCTGGTCTTGACTCGGCCTGGACCCTCTCAGCCCCCCTCCGGTCCTGGTCTTGACTCGGCCTCGACCCTCTCAGCTCCCCTCCGGTCCTGGTCTTGACTCGGCCTCGACCCTCTCAGCTCCCCTCCGGTCCTGGTCTTGACTCGGCCTCGACCCTCTCATCTCCCCTCCGGTCCTGGTCGGCCTCTTTTCCACCAAGGGGAAACGAGGGCCGGTTAGGAGCCGGTGCCCAATCTAGAACCAGTTCTTTGCTTTTCGACAGCAAAAGAACCGGTTCTCGGCCAGGAGAACTGGTTCCAGA
>CABFOS010111903.1:2590-19497 GCA_900660315.1 Diretmoides pauciradiatus
GACTATACTACTATACTGCTCAACCAATCAGCGTTTGTTGAGACTTAGGGGGTGTGCGCGGCTACTCGTCTGCGAGCATCTGCGGGCTACGCTTACCCCCGTTTCCCACGCTTACCCATACACTATACGTGAACATGTAGCTACGCAGAGAAGGGTTTTTAAAGTATTACTCGGCCTTAAGCCTTCATTTAGAGCAGTTAGTAATAATGAATTTGACACAGTGACACACATACACACATACCTGTTGTACTCAGACACAGGGCTCCAGTCCTTTGCATCTGGGAAACAGAACTGAGGAATGGCTTTGAGCCTCTGCTCTGCCTCCCTCATCTGCTTGGTGGGCCTCTCTAGCTGTAGAAGAGGAGAGGAGAGTATTTAAATGCGCAAACGACTCTTTTCTACGGTCCCCATGGGCCTCTCCAACATGATCAGAACAACATTTGAGCTACAACCCCTCCCCTACCATGCTCCAACCTGACATCATTGAGTCAGGCATGTCCCTGGCAGAGACACATCTCTCCCCAGGGATACTACTGCTGAGCAAAATCTTAAAATAACTTTAAAAATATCTCTCTGAATAACTAAACACTTGCCTGCCACAGAAACAGTTATACTTACTGTCAATAGGCTCCCAAGACTCCCTGGGCACCGGATGTGTCTCTGACCACATCCAGCGGAGGTTCTGTGATCCAATCTTTAATGCCTCTTGTGTGCATTTACATCTGTTTTTTTGTTTTGTTTTGTTTTTTAAATGCATTAATGCTCTATTTGAAAGCAATCCAATGACCTCTGATGCTTGTTAATGCCAAGTGAAAAGAAGGTCAGCTAGGACCAACAGGATCCAGTTAAGGTTGTTTTTCCTTTACCTTAGGGAATTGATAGGTGACCTCAGGGGAGTAGGAGTTTTTGCTGGGTTTCTTCTTCAGGGACACCACCACAAAATACTCAAAGAGCTCTCTCTCCTGCCACTCAAGGAGCTGCAGCTCCAGTGTGCGGTAGCTAGGGGCCCGTCGAAGGATGGACTGCAGTTTCAACAACCTCTGGGTGTGGGCTGTGGAGACAGGCAAGAAATGATACATACAATCCATTGTCTCAACTAAATTCACATTAAATCGCACACCCAACACTCACAGGGTATCAACCTATAATAAGTCAGGGAATGAAAAGTTGTTTTATGTGTTGTTGATACACAGTCAACACACACCGTATAATTCACTTTTACTGACACCACTGATATCTGAGAGAAAACTTCATTAAATCTCAATAGCATACATTCTTCTCATGAGATCCTGACAAGCGGCAGATGTTGTATAGTCTACTGCTAATCCATCCACATGGCAATCCTTTCAGTTACAATTCTGCGGTCTGTTTGGTCAGAACAGGTCACTTGTCAAAACTACGGACATGAGGGGTTGTTGCATGAGTAGTGAGAAAAAATGGCACTCACTATACATGAGCTAACAGAGCTGTAGCTCAAGTCTAACACCTCACCTCATGAAATGGAGTGCAAATGGATGCTGTGGTCTCTCACCTTTGAACCTGTCATCCGAGTCACTCTCACTCTCGCTGTTGTCATCTGGACATGAGACAGAAGAAATGTAAGGGTCAAAGGTCCATTCTGCAAACATGTGTTTATGTCAGGAGAAGGACATAACTGGAGCTCAATGTGGGTGGCTGAGACACAAATATTTACTCACTAATCCAACTAGCGGATGAGGGGAAGAAAGAGAGAGAGCCCTTACCTCTCAGAGATGCAGTCTCAATATTGGACATGGACAGCTTCTTCAGCCTCTTCTTCCCACGTTTAGTGCAGTAAATGGAGTTGATTCTCTGGACCAGCTGTAAACAGAAAGAGGAAGTTCTGTGTTTGGGCAATCTCGAGTAGAGTGCTATTTGATCCTAAGTAATGAGGAGGTGAGTAAGAGTTTTACAAGATGTACCTGTCCAAAAGTTACAGTGCAAAAATAAATGTGCTGTAAGGGTTGCAAGAAATGTGAAACTAAAGGGGTCCCCTTCCAGAAGAGTTCTTGGGGACAAGTACCAAGAGAGCTGAGACTTAAGCAGCAATTACATGCTCTGGTGCACTGTGTTCTAAAAGCCTCTCTCCCAAACTAAGTACCTACAGTATAAGCCATGCTCATTTTCTCAGACCATGACTGGGTCCCCACAGAAACATGTTCTGTATGGACTTAGTGCACCTAGGTATTTTGTGTAAGACTTAGGAGCAAGTGCGTACCTTGGGAATCCTCCAGTGCCTATGTGAGGCCAGGGTATCACTATCATCCAGCAAGCCACAAGGTGAGGGAGATGCACCCAGCTGGGGTAGAAGCAGCATGTCATCATGGCTGTGGCGTTTGGACAGCTGCAATGCCCGGTGGCTCTTCCTGTCACTGGGACCAGAGAGGCGCAGGGACTGGCTACTGGATTTGGACGGCAACTAGTCAAGAGAAAAGATAGAAGGTTCTGAGGATAGAGAAGCCTTGTTTTTCATGTGACTCACTAGGTGTTTTTTTTATATTCATCCCATCCATTTCCCTACTGGACACAAAAAAAAACATGTTTGTTTTTTTAGCATTGGGGAACTGATTCCTCTTTCTTTAGTGAGACAAGATTGTGAGACAAGATTATTTACAGGATCTTGTCCAAGATTTCGAGCTAGAACATATTTAATGGGGTTCACTTTACTACGGGAAAACATATCTGTTTCTCAATCCCAGCTGGTGTACCTGAGGTGGAGAGTTCAGTTTCCTGTCCATGGTGGTCCAGGATCTGTTGGTCTCTGGTAACAGACAAGACTTCCGACCCAAACTCCTGCGCTTCAGGTCAACATCCTCATATGGGTTCTCCTTCTCTGTGGGGATGCATATAAGCATTCAATTTAGGCCTAACATAAGGCCAGCTGTAATATCAATGTCTTTGATAGCATACAAAGGTAGCTGTGGGGTCAGAGAGGGCAGTAAAGGGTGTCAAGAGCATGAGAGAGGCTCCCTGTGGTTAGTCTGAAAAGAGATGAGTCATCCAAGGTTGCTCAAAGGTCACTTGCAGCTGGCTGAAGTGAACTGCCTCCTTTCAAAACAGTTGCTGTTGGCCCTGGGCCCTCAACTGGGCCCAGATGAAACTCCTGGATACTCCACTGCTGGTGAGTCACTGTCCAAGCATCCAAACTGTCTGCTCTGAGAGACAGAGTGAACAATGAAGAGGGTCATCCTCTTACTGTAGATCTTATGACTTTAGAAGGCAGTGAGGTTGTTTGAATACTATGAAAAATATGTTTTGAAAGTATGAATATATTATGGCTGTACTCTTTGTGATAAATATCACTTTTTATTTTATTTTGTGTGACATAAGGTATATTTGCAATATATGGGATTTCTCCAACAATTAGTAAAATAGCGTGAAAGGGAAAAAAGACATTTTGATGTCCCAATGTATGTTTACTCAAGTTTTGAGGTTGTAAATAAACCACAAGCTAAAAAGAAGAAAGGTTCATAGCTATCACCCTAAAGTGCCATTCTCACTTATTTTCAGCCAAGGGACACAAGAAATACAAAACTGTAATCTCAACAAGTTACAGTAAGTGTGGACTTTCCTAATGCATACTCTAAGATATATTTCAATCAATAACTGATAACAGATTAGGAAAGAGCAGGAACTTTACAGACCGCTGCACAGCTCTCACTGATGTCACTCGGCAGAGAGCCAACTTCAATAAAAGGAAAACTTGTGTAACACCAAAGTTTATGTCCATTCAGACATGCTCTGAGAATAGCTTTTTGGCAGAGTCTGAAAAAGGTTGTGAGAAAGTGAAGGAACCACACTGAAGAATAAAAACAGAGCCAGATGGCGTTGAAATGCACGAGGGGAACATTTTCAGAAAGAAAAGTAGTATTATCTGTCACTAGAAAGGAACAGACAAAAATATATTTGATAGCTCTGCTTTATCCTTCCAAAGATATTAGGCAAACACAAAATAGTGTAGGATCTCAAACAAGGTCTGTGTTAAAAATAGTTACCAAACCAGTTTGAGGTAAACACTCACCCACCTATGCACACCCACAGACACAACAAGCCTTATTAACAGGGATCTTTAGAGCATTCTGTTGTGTCATACAGTAAATGAGACGCCTGGGTGATTTTCTGTGTGTCATTAAAGCTGAGGAGCAGAATAAGAGGGTTTAGTCTGACCCCTTGTTGTGCCACAACTCCATTAAACTGAAGCAGTGCTGTAATGAAAGCCTGCTGGGAAAATGATATGTCTCTATGGCTGCTGATGTACTGGAGGCTACTAATCAACTCCTCTGATTACAAACATCCAAATCTCTCACTCAGTTACACACACATATACACACAAAGGAAGTGGACACACCTCAACTACACACTGTGACTGTACCTCTGTGTTTACACATAGACTCTCTGGACAGGGCGAGACAGAGAACAAACTATACAATGTCAGTATCAGCTTAACCAGTAAAATGAATATGGACAGAACGTTCCTCCTTGGACAAACTTCAGTGGCACTGCCCATCCATTCATGTGGTAAAAAGTAATGTGCATTGAATGCAAAACGGGCTACAGTTTTGTGTAAACATTTGGCAGTACCACAAACTATAGTGTATCCACCCTGAGGACAGTCTACTTGTGACCACATTGGAAAGATTATGCAGGAGAATGCACAGTATTATTGGAGTCTAAATTCTTTAGCACCAAAGAAAAGCAAAACATCAATGTCAATATTTTCAAATATGTCTATAGCAGTGTAAATTTATAAGTATTAGAGTAGACAGAATATGACCAAACCAGCTCAATCAAGTTGGCATAAGGCTGCTTGAGGTTGAGCAAGGCCTGGGTTTAATGATACAGACAGCTGACTCACAGCTCTGCTGGTGCACAGGCCGTTATTAATGTGGGAACCTATCACTAAGTGGGACTCTATCTATCAACTATGCGAGTCATAGGCACTTACTCATTCCTTTGATATCACAATCTAGCATATGATTGTACTATAGCACAGGTAACACATGACTTTCTCAAGGCAAACTTCTGACAATCAATCACAAGAGTCAAAAGCCAAGACAGGGTAAGTGAATGTCCTGTTCCCCTTGTTTAAATTTGTCTGTGCTATCCTAGGCAGCCAAGATCAGTTCAGGAAGTGTTTGGGGACTTCTGGTCCAGTATATGGTTGCATGTTGAAATAGGGGCACACATGGACTGAAACATGGCTCATTTCTCAAATGGAACATCTGACCTTTAAACCACTGCTTAGTGGTGGTGGAAACCACCATTCTGTGCTTCCATTAAAGCCAGCTATTTCAAACTGGAGTACAGTCACTGGAGACACACTCATGTAAGTTGGACACAAAGACAATGTCTTTCTCTGGATCTAATCAACATTCACAAAACTGCCTGATGGAATTGTGGATTCCACATACTCTGAACAATGGATGCTTTGTTGGGGTTCACATGAAAGTCACCCATCTCCTCATGCTCTCACTGAGACCATCTCATATCCTCAGTTTGAATAAAGTGCCACTGAGCAAGACATTGATCATTTCAAACATGCTGCTCAGAGAAATAAACACTTGGTCTAGGTTCACAGCACGCTCCCTTGTAGAAATGCCAAAGAAAAGGAGGCATTTATTTGCTTATCATTGTGCATTTATCATGAAAAATATTTCACTATGTGAATGCTGATTTTTTTTTGGAGCCTCATCATCAGAAACAGAACTGGCACACATTTCCACCACGTGAAGTATGAACTAGGAGAATTGGCTCTTGTACTGGGCGGCAGGCCTCGGGTCATTTGCTAGTGGAAAGGAATTTGGCTCTTAAATATGTCCAACACTTCACACATACTTTGTCTGTTTGCACCCAGAGAACTAGTTGATCCCGTTTACAGTGAGATACACAATGTGTCCCTAATATAATTACAGTGAGAGAAGACAACGTTGGAGAATCAAAATATAGGTAATATGCAATGAGCTCCTTACCATATTCCTGTCTCAAACAAATTCTCCCCATTGCTAGAAACAACTGATTAATCTAAAATAATCTAAATAATCTAAAAAGTTTCAGACAGTAATAAACTGTGCCAGCACCAGGTGTACAGATATAGAAAACAACCTAAAACTGTGATGTTCTAATGATAATGAGACTCTAAAATTGTTTTATTGGAACAATTGATGCACATTGGATAAAACCATCCAAACCACCATGCTAATATACCCGCAAAAGGAGCCGTAAGGTGACTTTCTCTGGGCCGCTGATGGTGGGGTGTGGCTTTGAGGGTCTTATTTCTCTCTAATCAACTGATGTTGACTAGACAGCAGTGTGGCATTTTATAGACATCAGGGGAACTTTTGAATATCAAACCTCAAAAAGGCTGATGGGCTCTTTGCTGGAGGTGTAAACTGTTGTCCATGAATCTCGTGCTTAGGCTGAGCATTCAGTGACAAGGAAAACTGAAACCACATTGAGAATTTTCTGTATCCCACATTCTAAACATAGGAGGGGCATCTCAAACCATGCTGCGTAGGTGCTATCCCAATCAGTAATGCATCTGATCACTCTCTGATCACAGTTACCATAACCTTGACATATTTACTGTGACCGAAATCTGTCTGAAAACTTAAAGGCCTAGAATATGTAATACAGAGTGGATTCATTATATATCCCGATCCATCTCCTATGTACTCGTACTTGGATAAGCAGCACATGAATCTGCTTCGATGCCGCAACTGTTATGTCATGCGTGTTGCACATCATAAAACGTTCTGGTGGGGGAGAAAAATGTCAGCAGTGTGGAGATTCTACGATGTTAACAAGGAGGGTAATAGACCCGTGCCAAGCCAATGTATCGTGGGGGTCCAATATGAAAAATTAAATACAACAAATTTGATAAAACACCTTACGTCACGTCACCCTGAAGGGCATGAGGATTTCACCACACCCTATATGTATGGGTGTGGTGCTGCATACATACGTATGCTCCTCTGTCACTGAATAATTATTGTCTGTTGAAAAGCCAAATAAACAAAGTTTTAATTTTTTAAAAAAGAAGCTGAATTCATTGCATTAGATGACCAACCACATTTAGTGGTGGAAAACCAAGGATTGACCTCGAGCCACGGTACACCATCCCCAACCCCCCAAAACAGAGAAACTATATCCTCTATATCCTCAATACGGTATGTAGCCTATTTTCTACTTTATTAATTTTTCATTTGAGGATTGTTATACAATGATCAGTGCATAGTTTGATCACACACATACATAAATGCAATGGAATCATTTGTTCCTGTAATTGTATCATAACAGGCCGATAGTTAGCAGCCTTGGTATCGGTGCGGCTCTAATAGAATACAACATTCATTGCTGAAAGGCTAAAGATTGTTTTGCTCAAAAACATCATTGAAATGGATATGATACAAATTTGAAACCTGGCCATCTACCACTGTAAGAGCAACATCATATATCAACTGTTGTGGCTGGTTCACTCATACCCATTGTCCAAAGACCCAGTGCATGCACCATATGAGATGATATCCTCAATATGTGTTGAATCAAATTGTACCCATGAGTGACCAAGGTCAAACAGAGGCCAGTGAGTGATCAAGATCAAATGGAGGCCATCTCTGCTGTATTAAACACCAGTGTGCCATTGTGCTTACCTACTATGTCCTCATAAGCATTCTCCTCTAAAGTGGTTTTGGAATTGGGCCGACTCCGGATCTCTCTGATTACACTGCCATTCTCTGTAGGTGAGGACGGATGTGAGGAGAGCAGGCTTGCAGCATCCTCGGACTCACACGATTCCCTGAAAATAAATTAAATTAAATTAAATTAAATTAAATTAAACTCAAAACAGACTGACATGGGAAATATTACACACACAAATTTAGAGGAATGGAAAGTCAGTAAGTGGGGGTTGGGGAAGCGACAGATAACAGGAAAGATAGAAAAGAGTAGAGAAATCAGTCTTGGTGAGGAGACAGTAGAACATATTCCAGAAGGTCTGGCTCACTTCTAACATTCTCGACTGGCCAACTGCAACCAAAGAAGGGCTAAACGGGGGAGAAAAGACACTTGAAGTGTTCCAAGAAGTCCAAACCATGGCTCATCCCCCAAGAACCCTAAATCACAAGCTGCTAATTATAAAATACAGAAAGAGGAGAGAGAAAAACATTGGAGCACTAGTTGTAGAGAAACGTCAACCTCAAAATCCTTAAAGCAACATGTGCCCCAATCACAAGGTCCTTCCTGATAAGTCACAACTAAAGTACAAATATTTTACAAATTCTGTGTGTGGCACATATCATGAGAGTGTGAGTCTGGTTGTTAAAGAGGAGTAAATTCGTTGAGCTCAATTACTACAGGGTGCTATGGTCATGTCACACCATTGATGGCTCATGGCTTTCAACCCTGGTCTGAAATTGTTTAAGACACAGGAATGTTGAGTCCAAGTCATGAACATTAAGGATTTCATCCCCATTGCACATCAAGAAGATATGAGCCGTCCTCACACAATGGAGTGAAGACATCCTACAGTATTCTGAGCGCTATAAATAAAGACCGTGGACTATATGGCAGCATAGTGTGGAATTTCACTGGCTTCTCTAGGACAGCCTTTTCATGGATCACCAAGTATAGACAGTATAGAATTTGCGGCAGGAGCCTGAGATATTAAAATGGTCTGTACAGTACATTAGAAATGGAGCTTAAAAACAACATTCAGTGTGAGCTGTTTCTCAATTACCCTATTTGGACATTTCCTTATGAAAAACCTATGGAAGAACCTAGGATGACAAAAAGCTACAGGCTGTATCAAAACAACATATTGATCTCTGCTTATTACCAAATTCTAAACAGAGAAAAGCTTAGAAGAAACCAAATAAGCTTGCTCCATCACTGCCTAACCTATTTTACTACAACCACACACAAAAGCCAATAACTTCTTAGACTACAACACCAACAAAGCAAACACTTAGCCTGTGATCCTTATCCCTAACAACATTCTCAGGACATGTTAGAAACATTTCAAAATCCAAGAAAAATAAATGATCTGCCGTACATGTGGAACTCCCCAAACCAGAAGTCCAACCAGACTCATAGGCTGTGTTTTTACTGCAGAAGGCAGATTTTACACCGCACTGTGTAGCAACATAAATCAGCATCTCCATTTCAACATGCTGTTTGCTCTGAGGAGGACTCAAGGGAGAAAGGATACAAATGTTTTTACTGTCTGAGAATGCAGGAGCAAAACCGATACACAACAGTGCACAAGTGCCAGTGCTGGTACTGACAAAATGCTAACAAAGGCATTCTAACTGTGAAATGATAACATCTTATCTCAGTGAATGAAAAGAAATACATGCACTGATATTCTCACCTATCCTGGAGTCTCGTGGGGGGGCTTCCCTCAGTCTTTGCCGTACGTGTCACACTGGGGGCAGGGGTAGATGGCAGGGGGGGTGGGGATTCAGAGGCTCTGCTTGGAGGTAGTCCATTGGTTGGCAACACACCCTTCTGGTTTCGGTTGGCGTCATATTCAAAAGTGCGTTTGGGTTTAGGCAACGGGTTGACTGGTGTTCCCCCAGTGGACTGTGGCCTGACTGGCTCTGGGCTCTCAGACCTAGCTGAGCACACACTGAACCTCTGTCTGAGTTTAGAGAGCTTATCAGACACCATAAGGGTGTCTGGTTCAGTGGCCACTGAGCAAATACTGCTGCGCTTACTAGTGCATGCACTGTCCAAGTCCTCTGTCCCACCTATCACCAAAGACCTTTGTCTTGTCTTGTCTAGAGCATAGCAGTTATTCAGATACCGTGGAGGGGGTGGGCTGGGGCTCTCCTTCAGGGCCTGCTCTATCTTTTGTATCCTATTGAGGACCGCTGATTTCTCCTTCCGAGCAGACAGGGAACGTAGGAATGTTCCTGAGGGCTCTGTCTTGCCTATCCTTTTCTGGAAGCGGCCCAAGCTCTCTTTGTCTGAAGGTGCTTCCTCTTCCTCTGTCTCTGTATAGGAGCATTCTGAGAATGCTGTGCTCATCCTGCGGACCCCCTTGAAGTCAAAAGTCTTCTCACTACAGGGAGAAGAGAGCATGCTGGGGCACCCCTCACTACCCCCTATACGCTCCCCTCCTGGCCTTTTATCTAGACACAAGCTCATCCTAGGCAAAGACACCCTCCTGCACTCCCATTCTGAGATCTTTTTGCGGATAGAGGTAGGGGGGACACCTGTTACTGGATGGATGAGAGAGAGGGTGCGCTTGTGGCCTTGGTTAGAAGAAGGTCCCAGTGAGAGTGTGCTCCAGCTCAGGGGCCCACCATTAAATCCATCTCCACGAGAGAGATCCGCTTGTTTCTGAGTCTCCTGCTGCTCCTGGGTGCCCTGACTTTTCAGACACACCTGGTTTGGGGCTGAGGGCTTGTAGATGGAGAGCTTGTTGTCCAGGCAACCAATGCTCTTGGACTTGGTGAGTCGGCTGTGGGAGTCAAAGTCAGCAGAGAGAGAGGCACCACTGTACAGGCTAGCTGTCTTGCTGCTCCAGCCAGCACGCCCCAGGAATCTGCCGTCAGTTCTGACGTACCTGCTCTGCTTCCCAGAATTCTCACCGTCACTGAGAAGAGGCTGCTGGCACCGGCCCTGGCTGGCAGAGAGAATAGGAGGCGGGGATGTAGACTGGCACCTGAAACAAGACAGAGAGGTGTGAGTGGGGGTGGCTGCTATACCTCGCAAACATTTGGTAACCCTAACATTATATTTTTTCCTAAAAAAGTAAATAACTAGAAAGAGGCAAGCCATACATACGGGCTGCTAAGAGTTGCACTGAACCCTGCTGTATGTACAATAACGGAAACTAAGTGTGTAATATAAGAATGAAGAAAACCTTAAAGAATTGCTTTAAAATTTTGAATTCATTTCAAATATAAAAGGGAAAATGAAAACTTTAGCCACTTATTTCAAATAAGCAAAGGAAAGTATTCTTCTTTGGCAGCATGAGATCAAAATGAGGCCAAAGCAAATACAGACTACATTAAAAAGGCTGTGTGGAATTTTCCACATAATTAAAATGATTTGGGAAGAATCAATATGGACCTCACACACAAAGCATTGAGAACCCACTATACTGAGCAAGAGATACAACAGCCTTACCTCTAACAGATTCTCTGCTCCTCTATGGTCCTCAGAGCTTTCTCTCTGTGTGTGATCCCTGGGGCTAACTGATATACAGACTGGTTACTAATCCTCTCACTGCTGACTACAACATTGTTCACCACACACACATTCTCACTCTGGTCACTGTGAACCTCATTTAAGGTTTCCACAGAGAGACCAACTTTCCCTGTAGGTCCCGGACACCTTATAAGCTCATTGTCTTTCAGTAATTTTGTCACGACTTGGAAGCTAGCTGACTCTTGAGAAAGTGAAGCGTTGGGAGATCTGATGTCTCAGCCGTGGTTAAAATAACAAACTCTAAGCAGGGAGGAGAGATGGCTGAGGGCCATGGACTGTGATCCAGCGATGCAGGTTGGGACAGATCTCTCTTCACACCTCTCTGCCATGCCCTGTTTTTTTCCCCTCGTACTCCAGGGAGGGTGATTGTTACGACACCTGGGAACCTGCAAGCTCTACACAGGAATTCTAGTCATATGATGGATGTGTCATCTTCATAGGTCAGTTTGAAGAATGATGTGATGATATGAAGAAGGATGTGATGCAATAAGATCCCACGCTCCTTTGTTGCTTGATATTCGTTATTGAATCTCAGCATACCGAAATACCCGTCTAAAATTTGAGAATATTCATTTTGTTCATTTCCGGTTAACAGTTTTACTATCACTTTTGCCATCACTCATTGTCATGTAAAAATACCACATGCTAACCACGGGCTCCTGACTTGCATATCCAAAATGGCAAATGTGGCAGTAACAACGGCTGCTAAATACAGAAATAGTGATGAAAACTGGTCTCAGTCTGTACTTTATGAACAAGAGAAACAATCGCTATTTCTGAAGTATATCAGTGACATATTCAGGAAGTGGAGTTTAAGAGTCACCAATTTGTCACGAGTGCACTGCCATGGTGTAATTCAGTCTGAAATGCCCAGGGAAGGTCATCCATGCTTTAATCCCACCTCTATTAGACAACTAAAAGCAAAGTTCATTATTTATTATTATTAGTCCAGTGAGTGTAATTATAGCTGACTTGACAACTTTTATTCTCTTTTATTTTGATTCATTTACTTGATTTACTATACTCACTTTATTTAATCAGTGTTGATTGTTGAAATGTTGAAATTGTGGCCTACTTTGGCTGGGATGACTTCTTCTTATGTCGTAAAATGTTTGACTGCAGTAGGGAAGACCTTTCAAGTTCATACTGACACAAAAAGAAAACAAGTGCAGAATTCTTGTCTATTTAGGACTCGGTGGGACTGGGGTCTGTAGAGGGTTCTGGTGGTCTGGATCAAGCTTGTAAAAATAAGCCCAGCTCTGGTAATAGACTGCTTCAGCTGGGCCGACCACACATACAGTACTGTGTACAGAGCTGCATGCCAGTGACAACCTGGCTTCTGGCTTCCACTCAGGCTTTCAGGGCATGCCAACCACAAGCCACTTCCTGTTTGCTGACCAGGAGGGAGGGAGCAGATCACTCACAGGAGAGCAGTGCTCGGACTATTACCTTATCATCAACCAGCCCTTTCTTTCTGTCACTCACTTGCCGTTACCGTACATATGACACAAATCTAGCACACATGTTGTTGTTTGAGTTAGTTTTGGAGGTTTTCCCCCTACACATCCACTTTTTTCCTCTCTTCTTGTAACTCTACATAGATTTGGCATTTATTTTTCTAATTTGTGTTTACATTCCAATTAATATTCAGGTAGTTAATACTAATGGTGCATTCACACCATAAGCAATTAGAGAAACCAGCTGCCAGAAGCTAATTTATATTCAGTATGTTTGGAAAAGTGGGCAGAATCTGAACTGTTGCACTACTGCTAACAATTAGCTAGCTCAATGCTTGATGTGACAGCTAATAGTGTGAACAGAGTACCTTGAATGCTATGAAGTACAAAGACTTGTAACTATGTGAGATGAGACTACATCTTTTCCTGACAGTCTCCCTGTTAAACTGAGGTTTTCTGCTCTACGAAAACATTTGGGCATGGCTTAAAGAAAACTTTTGGGCATGGTAAAAATGTACAGGATGACAGAATGTAAGATTGAATGGGCTACATATCACATATCATTACCAAAGTTAGTCTTTCTCTCCCAGCAGGAGGATGTCAGCTCTCAACATGCTAACACAAGCAAGCTTCAGCTCACTACTCACAGTTTAGAGTTGGACGGGGCCCTACTCCAGAATACGGGATCCTCCTTACAACAGCATGAAAGGTCCTATCATTGAAAATCAGCGACCAAACTTTCCCATGAGTGGAAAAAAGAATAAAACTACTGTGAATTGATCATTCATGAAGAGAAATTGTTGAAATTAACTGACAATGTCAAAGACGCTGCTCTTAAATGCCATTCTCTTTTAGCTAAAAAAAAGAAATGCAAAAAAAAAATCCAGTCTGTGGCAAAGCATGGAATCACTGTCATGTGGCATGAATCACAGATCACGCTAACCAGCCCCCACCATCCCAGATGCTGATGTCACTGACCTGTCGGGAATGTCCCGGGGAGCTTTACCCCCTCCTGTGCGAGGTGCAGCCTTCGAACTTTTGTTGGCAGTCATGGTTTTCTAGGAACCAGCCACTCACCTGATGGGAAAACAAAATGACATGAAACGCCGGGAATAATAGTATTTCCAGCTATAATTGGCTGCAGTATTCCAGAATTTGATGACACACACAAAACATGAAGTGATGCTGCCAAACTAAAACTCTAAGGTTGTTTAGGCTTATGAATGAGTATTTATTAGTAGTGGGGAAATTACGGATTGGAAATAGAGTGTGACCTAAAATGCACCTGAATAAGGACTATGAAAGAATCAATCTGTTGGCCAATACTGTGTCAATTATGAGCCTTAACCCAGTGCTATATCAAATATCAGATGACTTATTTCAGTAATTCCTGTTTGAGTAAACTCAGCATACAAAGGGACAAAGTTGGTGCTCAACTGTTCCTCCACCTAGCTCCTGTCCAATCAGATGAATGGGAATACTACAATCATGAGGTCATTGCTCTAGAGAAAAACGCCCCCCTTAACATCAAACAACGCAAAACTACAGAAACAGAAACAGGCAAAATATTTTAGACTAGTGTAATAATGACCCTGTGAATTTAAATGAAAGTTCTAGCTTGTTAAACTATGTGTCACCGTCGTCAGAAAACCTGATAGTGTTGTCTGACTTTGTTGACGAAATACCAAATTTTTTTCATATGATCTATGTGTTCAAGGAGCCTGTTACTTTCCCTCTATAGCTGCCTCTGAGCCATACTTAAAATACATACATTTTGTTCTTAAAAACAAATCTCTCTATTATAAAGAGATGATGTTGACGCATTGTGGTTATGACAGCAACATTATTGATATATGTCTACATTATCGGAAAAATAGCAAACTAACCTGTGTGACCTCGGAAAGTGGAAAAGGTGTCTTCATGGTTATACTGTCGATGTGATTTCCTGATTTTATTGCTTTTTAAAAAGTATCTGACCGCTGAAACTTTTTCAACAACCTTATAATAATTAAATACTGTTTAAACTTCACTGCATTTCTGTTTTGGTATGGTGTACATACACCTCCTCTTTTAGCTGATACTTCAGAATGTCAAGATCTTTTTTACTTTATTCTAAACTTAACTGTGGTTGAAAGAAGGGATGCACGATATTGGCATTTTGGCGATATCCGATTATTTCCATGGTCATATCAACTGATATCGATACCGGTATTGCAATACCAGATACCACCGGTAGAGTTTACCTTACACCTTGCAGTAACTGTGATGCTGGGTGCAGATGCAGACACTGCTTTGTTACCTCCGCCCAAGGACGAAGTCGTGTACAAGATTCCACAAAAACTACCAGACTGATTTTCAGGAAAGTCGGTGGAAAGGGTGTAGTATCGGTCAACGACTTTGGGGTGGATCCAAATCACGTTGCGCCGCGTAGGGCGCCACGTGAACATGAAATGAGGTCTAATTGCTTAACGCATCATCTGATTTTCATGATACCTGGTGGAGCAGTGGAGCATGGGCCAAGGAAGAACCCATTACATTTTGGAGAGGATCTGAATCATGGAGCACTGCATACAGCGCCATGTGAACAGGAAGTGAGGTTTAATTGCTTAACACATGATCCCTCTGACATTTACCTTAGATTAGTTTATTAGTTATGTCGTGGACAATCCCCATTAAAAGACTGTAGCAATACAGTTAGTGGAGCAGCTTCTACATTCTACTTCAGACTAAGGGTCACTGGGCACAATTTAACATGGCTGCCACCTAATGTCAATGCAACGCCGCATGAACAGAAAGTTAACCCTCCATTCTAACCTCACAATTTTGTTGTACAATTCATTGTATAATGACAATAAAAGCTACTTAACTTAACTTAAGTGAGGACTAATTGCTTAACACATCACCCCTTTGACATTCTACTTAATATGCACAATGTAGGGCTGGGCGGTATGGCCTAAAATTTATATCACAGTATAATTTTAGGGATGGACAGTAACAGTATATATCACGGTAGATTTGTTTTTGTTAAGATTTTAATAAAAAATGCTTCTGAAGGGGTAAAGATAGACATGCCCATCGGCGATCAATAAGACAAATGAAAAGTACAACATCTTGCTGTCATACAGTAAATGTTTTTCGTCTTTCCACCGTTCTAAGGTAGTTATAGGAGTAGCATGGCTCCTTTAGGGAATCTCTCAGTACATAGCGAGTGCGTGGTTGAGCGAGAGAGAGAGAGCGGTGGCTGAACTCTGAGCAGACAGGTGGCGGTCGGTCCAGAGGAGAAAGTATAGTAGTGGTCTGTAGTAATTGTACAGTCGTTTTCAGGTTGTCTCTAAATAAATGCTGCAGCTCCCGGAAAGAAGGAAAGTTCCCGTGTCTTACTTCCCAGCTGCTGTGTAAAGTAAAGGAGGTCTCGGTTGGTCTGTGTGTATGGAGCTCCTCCACGATTTCTTCCCCGGACTCTAGCAAGACTCTACCAAGTGGCGAGCGCAGCGCTTACCGCATCCTATGTGAAAGCCCCTTAACCCGCCGGCTCTCGTACTCCTCATTAGCTAGTTCTCCATTAAAGATCCTGCATCTCTTTCCTCTGCACGTTGCTTTGTTGCACTGTTCTATTCTCTATCAATACAAAATACATTTCCCCACTTTGTCATGGCTGCTGTCCTGTCTGTCCTTTAATTTATGTTTGCTTTTGTCTTTTAGGTTGGAGCTGCACTCTACTTGTGGGGAGGTGTGTCTTTGCAATTAACCGGCTGTGTTCCTTCCTGCAATCACTGGGAAGGCTACTTACACCTGGCTGTGGCAGCACTCTGTGCTCAGTGATATTTTCCAGCTAGTGCATGCACCAATGCAGCTAGTACTAGTCTACCTGACCGCCTCCCTGCGGCTCCAACCTGGACTGAAGACTTGGACTGAAGTAGCCTACTGCCTTGCTCGTTTGGTGAACGCCTAATTCCTAACTTGAACTGCCTTTGCTCAGATGAGATCTCATGCCTAATTCCTAAGTTAAACTGCTCTCATGCCTTTAAGCCTAAGTTGGACTGCCTTTGCTTATTTGAGAACTCATGCCTGAATCCTAAGTTATAATTCAGCTCTTGGAGCCTTGCTTATTTTTTGCCTTTAGTCAATAAAGACTCTAGTTTTCATTTGATTACCCTTGTCTGTGTTCTGCTTTTGGGTTCACCTACAAACATACTGTTTGCCCTGACATTATCACTG
>CABFOS010112229.1:2250-14075 GCA_900660315.1 Diretmoides pauciradiatus
ACACACACACACCTTAGAATCATGCATGATGGACCAACCTGAAACACCTTTACTTTAATTATAGACTAATCCCTAGCTTGAAGCCATGTCTCTAATGATGTCAGAGTGACACTTACTAGGGTCCATTCCTATGCCGTCATCAAGAAAACAGAGCATGTAGCCACCCCGCAGTTCTGGTCTCTTTTCTGTCAGCCAAGAGAGAATGTGAGGGGAAATATGTATTAGGATGCGAACATAATCTGCGCTACAGATTAGAAGGTTAAAAAAGTTAAAGGACAGATAACGCTATAAAATGAACAAGGAATTCACTCAAACGAACTAAACAAAATGAAAGCGTGCAGTGTCCAATAAACGGTAATAAAGTGTCAAGTACATTCAAGATGTCAAGTCCACCGTAAACAATACGGTGGCAAATTATTATTATAAATGTGTGCACTTCAATGTGAAATCGGGTGTGAGTGAGTCTGATATGTACCTGTGTAGATGTCTATCCGTGTGGCACTGGCATCTCTGTGAAATAAATAAACCACCAATTGTCAGACTGTGTATTTACTTTATAACAAGAAAGGAATGACTTGTGAATCTTTGGCTCAGTTTCAAATCATTATGGGTACCTGGAATTGTCCACAAGCTCTGCCAAGGCTCCAAATAAGAACTCGTGGGTTGTCCTGAAAACAGACAGCTAATCATTGTCATTCAAAATACTTAATACAAAATACTTGATAAAAGAACGAGCATCTAGTGATTGGACATTTGACAGGATCTGCAGTTGGTGTGTGGGTGTCAAATGTTGGTCTTGAATTTTAAAATGAGGGAAGGAATAAAAACAACAATTTTCAAACTACTATGCAATAAAAGCTTAGCCAGAAGCTTTTTGTAACAGTTTGTAAGTGCCTAAACTGTCTATGACCTGGTTCGTCTCTACATTCTCATGGCTATTTGAAAGAATTGACTTAAGTATACTACAGGCTCAATGTTGCAGCGAATACAACTGGTTCAGACTTCACTCAGAAGGTGGCTGGAGCCTCATCTTCTCACTTACTCAAACAAATTGGTTTTGACTTAGCCTATAAATAGTCATGGTCTACCTTTTGACTAAGGACACATAAGTCTTACTACTGAATACAAGTCATACTATGTTGCAGAAGTATTTGGTACTCTTGCAGTTAAACCTCTCTTGTGCATAGGCTTTGGAACTAAGCCCACGATCTGATATCCTTTGTGTTTCCAAAGGAGTTGAATGGTACACATTCAAATATGTACTGAGAGGAGTGTAATCAGGGTAAATCAAGAAAAAAACGTTTCACTCTGCTTCATAGCAACATGAGGGGACTTCCCTGACATCTTCAGTTCTGGGGTTGGCACTGACACTATGCAGCTGGTTTTAAAAACCAATTGTGCCTCATGGGAGACTTGCTCTGGTGTTTCGAACCACATGATTTTATCTTTAATAATTTGCATTTTTAAGACTCACCTACACTGCTATTCAATGCATTTAGTGTCAACACACATGTAGTTCAAAGTAGTGTCAATCGCCCCTGCTCACAGGATCCCATTAAGTTTGAAACACCAAATATTTCATTGACACACATCCTCATGCATTCAAAGCCATAATCCATGAATGTAAGCTGAGCAATGTCCACTGTATTTATAGAAATACATGCCATGTTCCTTTCAAGCATTTAGTTCAACGACTGGCACATTTCCTGCATAAATACTGTTTGAATCAATCTGCTGGAACAATACTAGTTGTGTTGGGACAGTTGCAAATATTAATTTCACCCATAATGTACTTATGCATTTCTAGAAAACAGTTTAGTTAATATATACTTTATTTGCACAAGTGTATGTGGCCAAGCCTCACATCATTTAAAAGGGAATATAGTCTGTGTGCAGACTTTAGAAGCATAAGACATACAATCATTTATTTAAATGGGATCATGCACTACCCTAGGCAAAATCATTCCGGTTGTGTGGATAGCCTGTAAAACAGGATTGAGTTGGTTGCTGTGTAATTGGGTCTAGGTTTGGTTTGTTCCTAGAACATGTAAGATATGTTTATTGTTTGGGTGTACAAAATATAGTATGTGCAAAACCATTTGAGTTGGTCTGCTGTAAAGCATGCTAACGTAAAAAACGAGCCTTAGCAACAATGTTTCTGTTAATAAATGAGTTTAAGCATGTTTATTTGATTAGTCTATAGTATTAGCCAGCAAAATTCTGTTATGTCCATCCATAAGCATGTATTGCAACGAAATGGTACTTACGAGTTTGTGTGCAGGTATTCAAAAGTGAGCTGAGCCCTGTTCAGGCTCTTGTAGTTGGAGAAAGCCATACCCACTCACTACTATTTCCTGTTCCTTTACTGGTCTTCTCTTTGGCCTCTTCTTAACTCACCAAGCTCTATTCCAGAGCTGTCATCCTAAAGAATCACAACAATTAGTTAATTGTTGTTGTGATAATAGTTCAAATAGTTATTTGAAGGGCTGAAAAACAGCAGAGGGGGGTACAACTGTAACAGGGCTTGAACATTAACAATGACAGTGCCCGATTCGAATAATTGACAGCCTGAATAAGATAATCTAACATCAACTATAATAATGTGGCTGCTGGGCGGAAGACCAGCGCAGTTAAAGAAAGGCTGATGTGTTCAAACAAGGCCTAGTGGACTAGTAACCACCCACTTCTAAATAAAAGCCTCCCTCCAATTCAGGAGACTCACGTGGGAGGCCTGCGGGAGATCAACACGAATCTCTGGATCTGAGCAAAGAAGCTCATGTTGGCATCGATTTCTTAAAACACCAACAGTCTAGGTTGTTTGGGACTAATGCTCAACCATGTTTCCATTGTATATAAAACGTCAGTTAACCTTTCACATTTGCCTGTCTAGGCTAAATTCATACCACCGATATGTACCAGCGTCTTAGCTAGGAGACTTTAGCGTCTTGTGTGGACTGTTTACGGGGCAACGCGACGTTAGCTAGCTAGCTAGCTAGCTAGCTAATAACAGCAGCATCATGTAACGTCTTTCTATACCAACTTTGTAAATCGTTTTAAGAGGACGGCGACTTCAGAGTGGCTTTAGTGTAATAATCCGTTCGAGGAGGAGTAAAAATGATGGTTTTCCTTTACCAATAACATGGACAATCCGCCACAGGCCGCGAAGAAACCAGTCCAGCGCGGGTACTTTCCTCCTGCTCTCGCTCACACAAGCCAATGAGCTCAAGGAGAAAGCCCTCCTCTTTTTTGATAGACAGCCAATAGGAGAGCGTTCTGTAAGTATTCTTAACGCTGATTGGAGGACAATCAATTGAGTAGAAGGAAACGCCAAAGATACGATCTAGTTTGTCAGACGGTCACAGAGCCTGAGTTGATTAGGTGCTGTTAAAAGACATGGATACTTTTTGAATGGATTTATTAACGACATAAATACAAATGTTTAAATTAAAAATAGTATACACACGCACACACAAGTTCAAATTTAAAAAAGAAAACATGTTAGGCTTAAAAGAAAAAAAAACATTTTTTTAAAAATGAAAAATACAAAGCAATGTTCCATCCTCCCTGCTACAACCTAAAGGAGCACACATCTCCAACTCTGGAACCATTACCGTTAGTTTCCCTCCTGCTTTGGAGTCCTCAAAGACTCCACTGGTCTTTGAGGAAACGGTGCCTTGTTCATTGCAGCCATCTATTTCTGAGGTGTCAGTGGAAGTGCTCTTGTAGTTTCATTCAAGATGGTAAGAAAACAGCACTACGAGATTGTTCTACTTCTGATACAGCACACTGTTAGCAGTTTAAGATCAATGCACAAATTTATTGCAATTGACAGGACAAAGACAGGCATATGAATATCAAATGTACTGCAACTCACTTTCCCCCCTTATTCTCTAGGAATTTGGCCAGGCTGTGGTGCTATATTACTTACAGATGCATCTAGTTTCAAGGATCTCCCAACCTCAGGTATGGAAATTAAAGAGGTAAGACAGAATAGCATAGAACACCCACAACATTGGGTCTATTAAAATTTTGAGAAACAGAAACTGATTAATAATGTTAACATTTTTATATCATAATACTACTCCCAGAGTAGAGAAATGTCTTGGGACAGTCATCTCTTCCATCCACTAATTAATGTCTTCAGGATGTAGTGGGTGAAAAATGTTCAGGAGTCTATCAATGGTTCCTGAAATGAAAGGAGAGCAAGTTAGGTTAAATAATCTCTACACATTTCAGTTTGCTGAGATGAGACTGATTTATATGGACACATTAGTGGCACACTAAATTAATATGTTGTGGTAGTAAATACATGTAAGCTGCCAATACAATCAAATATGTTTTAAGTAGACTACGGTCATACACTTGTATTATATATTATTGTGATGTGCATATTCCTTTATTTGTATTTGCTCCTTTTGTCTGTAAGCACTTAAAAGCACTACATGAATAGATTTGATTTGACTCGTCCTCTCCCTCTTAACAGAACCTGTTGTATAATAAGGGAATTCCCTAAAATTGCTTCCGAAAATGTGCCGCTCTGAGAAAAGGAAGAATTTTTTCACAATTAGGGCGGTAAGAGTCTGGAACGGGCTACCGGAAGAAGTGGTGCAGGCTCCATCAGTGAATGCTTTTAAAAATAGACTAGATAAATATTGGTCAAATGAAGACTTTATGTATAACTATAGGGCAAAGTTCTGATTGTGGGACTTATGTTTTGTTGTTTCTTTTGTAACTGGTTTTGTAACTTTGTAATTGGTTACTTTCTAATTTGTGTAATGTGTATTCAATTGTGTATTTTCATGTTTTTTTAGTACATTGTGATTCTTGCTTTTTTGAGTCTGATGTAGAGGACTTATATCCTGTATCAGAATTTTTTCATTAAATTAAATAATCATGAGAGCATACCTTGCTGGCAATGAGCCACGGCTGTAATCCCTCCATTATTATTAGATAAATGTAGTCTAAATCTGATTGATCTTGATAATCCACTAGGTTACAGGTCCTGAAAACATCTTTAATTATACTCAAGGCCTTATATGGTCTCAAATACAGTTAAATAGAGTTTGAATTCAGTTGTAGAGGTCTTAAATGTGTGGTTTCTTGGTGTACTTTCTTGGTGTCTTTCCATTGAGAAATTTGTCCAGTCATGCAGACCATATTCTGACAGGTCTACAGTTTTCATTTTCACGTTTTTTTAAATGTGAAATTGGTATTTCATACTAACTAGCAGGTCTTAAATTTAAGTTAATGAAACTTGCAGACACTCTGGGAGACATTATTCAAAATCAGACTACAAGTGACTGTAGTCATACATACAAAAACAGATGAAACTGTAATGTGTGGTAATAAGATTGAACTGTTACACTGTGCAGATCCAGTCCATTTCCATGGTAGCGGCGTGGCAGTGAGAGTGTCAGACTAGCAGATAAGCAGAGTATCAAACACACTCCTAGCAGACACACACTGACTTCCAACAAATGTCGCCCTACGACATCCTGTTGCTCCTTGAGAATAAAAAGAACAAGAAGAAAGTGTATGGGTACAAATATCAGGTATCAGTAGCATGGCTAAGTAATTATGTTCTTCCTCTGCGTCACATTGCACCTTTGTTAACATGACTGTGAGTTTGGGGTCATGCTTGGACTGTAGACTGTAGCAGGTGTGTGACGCTGACGTTTCCAGAGGTACCACATGGAGAGTTGAATTGATTTTCTCATTTGCTGGACAATCTGGAGGAAGTCTGCATGCAAGTATAATGTCCATGAATAACCTCCAAAAAAGACTCATTCATGTGTTGAAATATGAAACATTTTAAAAAGAAAATCCTCCATTGTGTCTTGATTCAAGTACCTATAAACTTGGTGATTTAAATCCAAGAGGCGTACGCATGAAGAGTAAAAAAATAAAACACTGACTTTTAAGTGTGCATGCATGCATATGAACTCACGGGCTCTGGGGTAGGAGATAAGTTGGGGCAGTTATGCTGAGGCAGGTGTAGGCATCATTTCCATTTGGTTGAGACAGTAAATGTAGAGTCACATTAACAGTCTCATTGCCTGGGGAGTCAAACAAACTAATGAAGGATCATGTAAATGTGTGTTTTGTTTAACAACAACACTATTCCTATACTACTTCAAACCATTATGAGTACTTCAACATTTTGCAAACCATCATGCAATACCAACCTGCAAGACCTAGCTGACTGGCCACTAAAGTGGTGTGTAGAGCCAGGTCTTTCAGAGAGTGACTGGCTGAGCTGTATGTCACAACCAGTGGAACCTTCAGGTGCAAGTGGGTGACAGAAAGAGGGCTCATTGTAGCGTTAACTGATGGCTTTCCCTCTGTTTCCTGCACCATCAGAGGGGAGGGGACTGGAGAGACCAGCTCAACTGAACTGGCGTTGGCTCTCGCACACAGCTGGAACAGCGACATGGATGACAGGAGATGGTTCCAGTCCTAAAAGGAAATTAAAGTTTATTCTGTGCACATCAATGTCATCTTAAGACATACAAACATGCATGCATACAGTCAGACCTGCACACTTTTTGCATACTAGTACTCATGTTTGTAAACTAAAAGAATGCATGCTAAAACATCAATTAACTTAATCTCAGACCTGACCAGTCTACTAAATAGCATGGCTGAAACCTTTGTAATGTAATTGTAGCAAATAGATTCAAGCTTTGTTTGACTGCCAGGTGCATTTCAGAAGTGCTCCTTCACATTTTGAATGTACATTTGGTCTGGCATGTCATGTGGCTAGTTCTCGATTCCCCAAGGTGTTTGGATAAACAAGTACTAACCTTTAGTGTATCAGGGTTAGGCAGGGTGTGAGTGTGGACATAAGAACTGAGGCAGATGAAAGAGAGAGCCAGAGCCAGCAGACACAGGAAAAAGGTCACCACTGGAGGATTCTGAGATACATAGTCTCTCAGGTTATTCACTGGCTGCCAGAAACCCATCATCCAACTCCACATACACCTGGGATGAACAGAACAACACAATCACTTCAGTTGATTAGAGTTCTGGTGTTTCAGTGTGCCATTATATCTACTGAGCATATCTGGTGAACCTTGGTCAGTTGCTAAATGTTGGAACTTATTAGTAACAAATAGCAATATGCATATTCGTGCCCGTCTCATTTTGAAGCATGGTCATTGCCATTGGAATACTTCCTTGAAGCCAAATGCAGACGTCGTTTGTGGCCTTCGCCTGCAATTGGTGAGTGTTTTGATATTGTGAAAATGCAAGAGACAGAAAGCAAACGCCAAATTTGATAAACTATGTGCCCAGGTCGAACCAGCTGTTACTAGCTAGGTTAAAAAAGAGCAGTACGGCCCTGTGGCGACAAGCATGTAACCGGGGACGTGTCACAACCAATATCTACAACCGGTAGTTAGATATCATACTGATTATTAATGTGAACTACATACCTTTATATCAGAGGAGTTGCGCACAGCCCTCAGCGATCACGTCTCCGATTTTGACAAACTACTTTCGTGCTTGTGTTTCTCAATTTAACGCAACTCGGAGATCAACATCAACAAGTGTACGGCTCCGTTATAACAGCAGAACAATGACAACAAGAAACGGGTCTCAGTTTGAGAGCGACGTGTGTTGAGCGAAAGATCGATGTACTTCCTATCTCTACTCTGATTGGCCGACGCGGAGCCGCTCTCCGCCTCCTCATTGGTTGTTCAGCCTGGGACGTTCCACGCGCAGAGAACGCCAGACCACTCAAACCAAAACCACAGTTCTTTGGTGTGGAGAATTACTGTAAGACTGCTGTCAAAACACTTGACAATGGGTTTACAATCTCACAGTGAATGTCACAAAAGGTTGTTTGGGACGTTGGATGATTCAAATGTGGCCAGTCCCATAGTTTCTACTCTTCTTAGTTACCCAGACTAAACTAAAACAGGACAGTCAGTGCATCTTAGATTTGGATTCTGAATTTGTCTGCTGGTAGATGACATAGCATTCATACAGAATATAAATAAGGTTTAAAAGGTAGTACATTTGTATCCAATTTTCTGTGGTATAAGAGAAGAATTAAGTTACTGTAATCTAACCTCCTAAAGATTGGATCCAGGACATTTACTGTATCTCAATTAAGGACACTGCGATTTGTCTTAAGTCTAAAGATACAACAGTATGCAATGTTTTTTAGTCTTTTGATCCAAGGTTTAAATGTATGTTTGCAGGTAAGAACAGTTTAATTATTTGGTTATACACATTACCTGTGGACAATAATGACAACAATATTTAATTTGTTTTTCGCCATTTTATTTGCAGTAGCATTTTCTGGAAGAATTTACACAACTTAAACTGTTAAAGAGCACTTAAATGGCCAAGTGATAAATCTGCGTGGTAATGATGTCATTTAAAAACAAGACAGAGAGGAACATTGTCAAAGTAGCAAATTCCTTGTGCAGAATTATGTGATTTCTCAAAAGAAAAGTTTAGTCATTTGGAAATGTGTTAAAACTTTAACAAATATTATTGACATGATTTTAAAACATTCAGAACTGAGTGGTATTAGAAACTAGAATTAAAAAAGAAAAACATAAAAAATATTTTTAAAAATCCAGAGGTTTCCACTATATAGCAGCAAGGGTTCATGGTTTGGACAGCTGAAGCAATATTACCTCACATTCACAGCTCTCTTTAATCATCTATGCTAATGTTAGGTGCAATACTTTGATTCCAGCTCAATATGCTTAATGTCCCGATAATATATCACATCCAATGACTACCATGTCTGTTAATGTCATGCCACATTGGATTGAAGGCATCATTTCCCTTTTGTCAAAACTGCTAACAGCACAGCTGTTACACAGCAATTGTACAATGTACGTGTACAATTATGTACATGCCACATGTATATCAGAGTATATGAAAGTGGTTAAGGGGACCAGGTGACTTGTACAGGCTTGAATGCCCAAGTATCTGGGTGGCCCATGTGCAGCAGGTCTTTGTAAGGGGAAGTGCTCCACTGGAAGGGAGGCACCTGGTCCCAGGTTGGCCCATTCACTGCCAGCATACCAAAATCGCGGAACAGCCCATATGATGTCACCTGCAACGCAACACACAATGCCTTAAAATTAGCCAGCATTTCTTGGCTCTTTCCCCAGCTAAAAAACTGAGAACATTCAGGAAAGAGGATAGTTAAAGTACAGACTGAGAGCTGGGACTAGACATTAAGAAAGATACAAACCTTCATGTCTGTTCCTCCATGTGGTCTCTGCCTCAGGGCACCAAAAGGGTATGTACCATTAGCTGGGTTCAGGTCTGACCGGGCTGAGATGGCATTCTCCCCATTAGCTGGTGGATTACAGCCATCACATCGGGACAATGGGTCTACCTTATAGTTATTGTACCTGGAAGGACAGACACCACACTTCTTAAATAAACATGTAATCGAACTGTAATAATCATGCATAAACCCAAACACAAAATCCCATTGCCTGAATTAGAGTTTGTTTGCATCCCTAGGACCAACACAGTATGGACCTTACCTCATGAGGCGGACCATTGAATCCAAGTCTGTAACAGCGGTCTGGTCTCGTCTGAAGATCTGAGCCCTAGGATTCTGGTCCAGAGAGAACCAAGAGCCAAACCTCTCAACCAGCTCATTGCAGCCACTGGCATTGAATATCTCCACATAGTACCTACGCAGGAAGATATATGAACAAAGAAATTAATAAAAGAAAATATGCACACACATGACATCTACATATTTAATTGAAACTTGATGTTACCAAAGTGAATGGGGCTCTGGATACTTACGGGATGTTGTAACTTGCCCAGTAGCCTTTCTCCATCAATTCACCAGTTTTATCGGTGTAAACAACTAGTCCCCTGCAGCATTAAGAGATAAGTTAACATCATTTTATACATACAAATCAGATGGCACTTCTAGGCCATTTAGAAACATTGAAAAGGCCTGTTTTGTTGTAGGCCGTTTACCTGCCATTCAAGACTTACGGAATCTGCTCCAGCACAGTGAAGAGTTTCTCTTTAATATCAGTCTTCCCTGGAGTGAAGTGGTTATAGTCCACAATCATCCACTGATTGTTATACCTGTAAAATGCGCACACACCTCAGCGTAAACTAAATTAATGACAAATGAAAGACCTTTTCATTTAAAGTTATTTTTAGCAGAGCTCTATGGAAGTGATTTTAACAGATCTATGTAATGAATGTAAAAGTAATTTACTCAGCATTCCAGAAAAAACAATATCACCTGACTAACCCTTGACTGATAGTAGCCAGAGCTGATGAGCTGTAGCCTCACTGACTTCTCATGTGATGCCTGATTAGAATGTGTAATGGCAATTTCTTTGTGTCCTTTACTCCCGTCAATACACAGGATAGAATAAGACAATGAAAGAAGATAAGGAAAGAGAGCTAGGACCCTGGGTTGAAGATTAGTTGTGGACCTATAGTAGTGACAAAGAATGGGGGTTAATAACGTAGCAGCAGCCGGGTGTGTAAAAACTCACGTTCCACTGTTGTACTTGCTGAAGATCTCTGCCCACTCCTTGCCGGTAGCAGCCAGTCGATTGGCTACAATGTTCCTCAGCCATTCCATGACTGCTCCTGTGGGTTGGACAAACTTCCAGAGAGCAGGATTGCTGTTGCCAATGGTGGTTTCCAGTGTAACCTGCAGACAAGCTAGACTGAGATCAAGGAACCACACTGTCCACGCACTCCTCAATTTGTAACATAATGCAACATGATTACAACATATTCAAATATTGCAGCTTAATGGTAAGACCCAGTTTGCTCAGGTCAGGTACTAGCAGCTCTCACCAGGCCACTACTCAGGATATAGAAGTCATCACCAGAGAAGATAGATGCAGGGTAAGAGGAGAATGCTTGGATTCCTCCAGGAAGCTGATCACGGTCTGAAAACATCAATCCAAATAGTTAGTGCGAGCTGAATCAGAATTCACATGTCAAGGACCATTACTGAGGCTTATAAACTTGGAGCATAATTTGCTTTATGTTTGTATAAGGTACATTAGGTACATACTCTAGAATAGGAAAAAGTTTATAGGAGGCCAATTGGCATTCAGGGAACGGAGTACCTATAGGAGACACCTTGAAGGCAAAGTTATATTTCTTCATGATGCGCAGCATGGACTGGTATGTGTTCCAGGTGTCATGTGACACCAGCAGTTCCTTATTGTTTGGTAACAGCTTAATGAGGGCAGAACAGGAGCCTGATCCTAGGGGTCTTGTTTGGCTGGATTTGTTCAGAGCTGACTCCAAGTCCTCAAGATCCCCACCCATTTGGAAAAGTCTGGTTGGACAGAGTATTGGAGAAAAATGTGAGAAAGGAGTAAGAGGTTTTATGGCCTGAGAAACATTAAAGACACATCTGAGTCATACAAAGTGGACAGAATGTCACTCACAGGAAGCCAAATGGGTTGAAGGAGAATGGCCCTTTGGGAAATGACAGCTGGTCATTGTAACTGTCCTCCAGACCTTTCAGCTGCAGCAGAGCCAGATGCACCTATGAAGAAACAGATTAGATGAAGAGACATGTCAGGTAATGTTCAGAATTAATTTGCCAGGGATTCAGTTCATTCCACAGACACTAATGAAGTACCTGGTACCAGTAGGGTGAATGCGGTTGCTCCTCTATTTGTCCCTGAATCCACTGCAGATTGGTTGTGATGTAACCCTTCAGTCGCTGGCAATAACTCGACTCAAACGTGAGGGGCCCACAGTAATCCATTAGTGTGTTCATCCAGTGTTTGTAGATGAGCTAACACACACACACACAGAGAACAGGGAAGCCTTTAGATGTGCAGGGG
>CABFOS010112560.1:2166-18140 GCA_900660315.1 Diretmoides pauciradiatus
GTCATCACAGGGGTGTGAGCTACAAAATCACTCACCAAGAGCAAAGCAAATTCCCCTAAAAGTCTGTAATCATAACTCAGTCCCTGAGTAGAGTCCTGGGACGCCACCAAACACCCTGCTGGGCGCGTGCATCAGAGAAATCCTAAATCCCCCCCGCCGAGTTCCCAGATGCACTGCCAGGGGGTCTCAGGGAGTCTCAGACAGCTGACTCTCTAGAAGGTGATAACTCAGAGCTATGCACCCACAAACATGCAGCCATATCAACTTCACGGTCCTCCTGTGTACTCTGGAGGAAGTGATGAGATACACAGACTTTTTGCTAAACAACAAATGACCACTTTAGTTTAAGGTCAGATTCCAGAGACAGAGTTTCCCTGTCCTCCGGAGGCACTCACCGTCGGACGCTTCCATTCAAACTCCATTGGGAATTTGCAACTGTAGAAGAGCGAGGAGTCGTCTGCAGGGAACAGGGGGTCTTCGAACAGCGTCTTCTTGCGCACGTATTTGTCTCGTAGTTCCAAAAATGTCTTAAGACGCTTTGCATCTTTCACAGCCTCGTTTCTGCTCAGAATCGCAGTGTAGATGGAGTTGCCAGCAGGAGGGTATTCAGCTTTCTCATCAGGCAAGGATGATGCTTTGGTTTCTTGTAGCATTGTTACCTGTACATCTTTCACGAGGACCTTGTCTGTGTGCCTCTCTTTCCCCACCTTATGAGTGTGTGCCACAGCCTTTGACATTATCCCTGTGTCAGTTTGTAAAGTGCAAAGAAGAAAACCGATGAGTCCTTCTGTATTTGAAGCAGAAGCTGAGAGTGGACTTGCAAAACAGCCCAAAGAAACTTCCCGTACCCGTTCTGGCGCTTTCCCGTCACTAACAGTTCCTATATTTGTTGGGAGCTACTTGTCAGTGCTCATACAAAATCGCCGAGCCAACACTCACGCCAACGCACACCCACTTTTCACTGCTGCGTCCCTGGTGCTAGGCCTAAATATAGACCTCTTCAAGGGAGGGGAGGAGGCTTCTCGAAAAGGGTCCCAACAGTTCCAGGGTGCACTGTGCTGTTCAGCAGCCTCCTCCAAAATCTGTTCCATACATCCAACAGAAGAGGTGGATGATTTTTGCCTGATACAAGGTTTTTGGGTAATAACATTATGATAAATCACTGTACTATGGTCATGGGTCCAGTGACATGTGTCCTATGCGCTGTAATACCGCCACTTATTTTACTATATCGATTGCTGAACCAAAATCTACCAAAAGAACTCAAAGTTTCTAGGAAGAAAGGTCTTCTGTCTCTTTCTTAAAGGCCCTTTGGGCTCCTGGGAACTAAAGCCCATATTTATTACTTATCCATAAATTTGGAAAATGACATATATCAGCACCTCTTTACTATCTTAACGGCCCAAGTATCTCTAGTTGAGTGATTGGATTACCACTGGTTCAGCACCACCTGATGTTCTCATGTTATGCTGTCTTCACCTCATACAGTGTCTTCGTTGTGTTGACATCTAGTGGTAAAACAAGTGCTTGGTTCAAGTTCAAGTTGTGTCTTTGTTACGTCCTGTATACAAGTACAAGGGAGTAATATTCTTGGGTTTCGCCTCCTCCACATTTCAGCAACAGAATAATAATTACAATAGTTTAAAATAGCAATAAAAAGAGCAATAGAAAATAATAGAATCATATAAATAGTATGTACTATAGTAATTAGTAAATATATACAGCATATAAATGTATATTATAAACACAGCAGTATAACAATAATATAGCAGTAATTATGTACATATATAGTAAATATAGTTTATATAGTATAGTATGTAATACAGTCTAAGTTCAATATAAGTACAGTATATAAATATATAATATATGGTTGCTTGGTGGAAGAAGCTGTCCCGTAGCCTTTGAGGCTGCGGTACCATTTGGCAGACGGTAGCAGCTGAAACAGTCCATGGTTGGAGTGGTTGGGGTCTCTGATGATCCTACAGACTTTCCTGACGCAGTCTGTTGTATAGATCCTGGATGGAGGGAAGCTCACATCCACTGATGCTCTGGGCTGTCCACACGACCCTCCGCAGCACTTTGTGGTTAAGGGCAGTGCAGTTCCCATGCCAGGCGGTGATGCATCCTGTCAGGATGCTCTCAGCGGTGCATCTGTAGAAGGTCTGTAAGGTCTTGGGCTCCATGTCGAACTTCTTCAGCAGCCTGAGTTGGAAGAGGTGTTGCTGTGCCTTTTTCACCAGGTATGCTTGTCCCAGGTGAGGTCCTCAGTGATGTGGACGCAGAGGAATTTGAAGCTGCTGTCTCCACAGCAGACCTGTTGATGGCGATGGGGTCCAGCCTCTCTCCTCTCTTCCTGTAGTCCATGATCAGCTCCACCTTGGTCTTATCGACGTTGAGAGAGAGGTTGTTTTCCTGGCACCACTGTGTCAGGTTGTTGACCTCTCCTGTAGGCCGTCGTTGTCAGTGATCAGGCCTATCACTGTTGTGTCATCGGAAAACATAATCACAATCACAGGGTGTACAGGGAGTAGAGGAGGGGGCTCAGGACACAGCCTTGGGGGCGCTCCTATGTTGAGGGGCAGAGGGGCAGAGGTGGAGCCCATCCTCACTACCTTTCATCGACCAGACAGGAAGTCCAGGATCCAGCAGCACAGGTTGAGTCCTAGATCCCTGAGCTTGGTGTCGAGTCTGGAAGAGACTATTTGAATGCTAAACTACAAACAGCATCCTCACAGAGTTCCTCTTCTCCAGGTGGTTGAGGGCGATGTGGAGTGTTGTGGCTATGGCATCATCCGTGGATCTGTTTTGCTGGTATGCAAACTGGTGAGGGTCTAGTTTGGGCGGTATCATGCTGCAGACTATAGGTCCCTGACATGCTTCTCAAAGCATTTGCTCGCTATAGGAATGAGGGCCACAATGACATCATATCAGCACCTCTTTACTATCTTAACGGCCCAACTAAGTATCTCCATTTGAGTGACTGGATTACCACTGGTTCAGCACCACCTTATGTTCTCATATGTTTTGGTGTCTCATACAGTATCTTCGTTATGTTGACACCTAGTGGTAAAACAAATGCTTGGGTGTCTACTTCCGTGTCAGAGGATTGTTATGGCCGACAAAATTGACAAATTGTGTGATTAATTATAGTTCAATTGGTCTAAACCTCTGTCAATCTGTGCCCTTATCAAATAAGGAAGAGAAGAGGCGGGTATATGCTGGAGGCTTTTTGAGTGCACGGTTGCCAGGTTTGAGGAAACCCCCCCGGAGAACTTGATTCATTGACACATGCGACCTATGGCTTAACCACTAGAAAGAGGAATGTTTGAAGTGTCACCTGGTCAATGACCTCTGCCTGTGCTGCAGACATGAGAGTGACAGTGAATGAAATGATATGGGCTTAAATTATAACACTTGATGATAATTAACTGTTATGTGGTATGTGCAATGTGCATAACATCTAAATTGTACTCTTGAGAAAGACATTTTTTGTAGACTGTCTACTCTAATTTATGCACACACACACACACACACTCCACTTGCTGTGTATGTATATTTTTGTATAACATATTATGTGTATTAAGTATCTTACTATTACTTTATACTAGTATTATTATGTATATTCATATTATGTGTATTAGGTTTGGACTAGGTCTATTTTATATATATATATTTTTTTACATTATATATACAAATATTCTACTTATATTACTCGTTTCCTTCTGTCTTACTTGTTAATGCACCAATCGTATCAAGTACATTTCCCTGTATGCGCAAATGTACTCAGCTGATAAATTGGATTCTGATACATTTGATTCTCGCTCTGTGTGTACCAGTGGTTTTGGACACCGCGGAAGGGGGATAGGACAAGCCGCACCTGGCAACCCGCAGTGTTGCTCCGACGTACCTGAGCTTTCCGTCTGTACGTTGTCGCCATCATCTCTGGCTGTTGTCCGGTCTCAAGTCCGTCAACTCTGACCCTTCGAGGATATATCGTGTGTTTGTGTTTTGTTTTGTTGTTATTCTACTCGAGTTTCCAGGGAATGCTATGATGCTATAGCGTCCCGTAAAGTCCGTTAAGACCAGTGTTGTGTAAGCTAGCATACTAGCATTAGCTCGTTAGCTCTTTGGCTAAGCTAAACAACCAACACTGTCCTGCCCTGCAGCCTGCTGTTAAACTGGAGCTGGATCATTGTCACCCATCCCAAGTCAACCACGTATGTCTCTAAACCCCTCTTGTGTTTCTTTTCATTACTGTGAGACTGTCGGTTGGTATCTGTGTGGCCTTTTCCTCTAGTGTGCTACTAAGTTAGCTGGTACTTGGTGCTTATCACACAACAACAAGCCAGCCTCAGCTACCTGCCAGATAACTCTGTTAAGGGTGTGTTTACAGATAAAGAGACATGTCTGAAGGAGATACCAAGCAGGCCCAGGACTGTGTCCAGGAGGTGAAGCCGGAGCCCATGGCTGTTGCATCCACGGGTCAAGGTGTGTCATCCGTATCCCCCCCTGTGTCCATGGTAACGCAGCCTCCACCCACAGCTGCCACAGAGGATGAAGAAGAAGAAGAGAGTGAGGATGAGTCGGAGATTCTGGAGGAAAGCCCATGCGGACGATGGCAGAAGCGCAGGGAAGAGGTACACACAGTTGATATATCTCTCTGGAGGAGTCGGTTCTATTCCCCCTTTAAGGTATACAGTAATCTAACACCTACTGTATTATTTTGCCCCCCCGTTAGGTGAATCAGCGCAATGTTCCAGGGATTGATAATGCATACTTGGCTATGGACACAGAGGAGGGAGTTGAAGTGGTTTGGAATGAGGTCATGTTCTCAGAAAGGAAGAACTTCAAACTGCAGGAGGTGGGTCCACTGCTTGTCCAACACAGCGATGATGTTTGAAGCAGTTATGTCCACTACAGTGTTTACACATTGGGAGAACTGGATGCTTGTGATGATCATGGTGACACAGCGGTGATGATGATATTGCTGTTGGGTAACTGAGTCAGCAAAACAAAAATAGGCATCCCTACATGGAGTAAAATAGCTTGATGGAAGTTATAAAAGGTTGCATTTTAGGTGTTAAACTGTATTCTTGATTGGGACCTCACCAACTCCACGTGGAGGCCTATCAGTACTTACTCTGGCTTTAAGGTCCTTAGGCAAGCGGTCAGACTTGTTGCTGCCAGCACCATGGCAAAGTACACACAGTAGCTGTGCAGTTACTTAAACAATTTTCGGAAATGGCGGACAGTGAACACACACTGATTATTACATGAAGCTCTTGCTTACATAAACCTTTTTATGTGTTTAGGTAACACTCCTATCCAAAGTGTTAAATGACTCAGCAGGTAGGAATTCTTGCTCAAGGGCACGTTGACAGGTTGTTCAGGGACATACACGCAGGTTGTTGCAGGGATTTGTGAACTTTCGGTAATGTGCCAGCCTCTCTGGTAGGGGTGGCTCGATTGATCAGACAAAATAAGTATCCGGTACAGATATTGTTATACTGTTTTTTCCGAGTGTGATTGTCGTCGGCACTATTTTGTTTTTATTTGAGAGGAATCTGTGTGTTACTAAGCTTCAATAGTCCATAACCTAATAGCAGTCCAAATTAGAAAAGTAGCCATGACCAAGCAAGCAAAAGACATAGACAGCTTGATTAGAAATGAGCAGGCTACTTGCATATCGGTAGAGCAGTATAACGTCCATCAGTTTCCCTTCATTGTGAATGATAGAGACTCATCTGTAGGGCCATAGAACAGAGTAGCACTCACACAATCCAAATCTGTACATTTCCCAGCAGCAGCACTGCCTATTTAGACAACTTCTGTTTATTCTCATCATATGATTACGAGTATTGGCGCTTGTCCTACGGATACTGATCCCATTCAGACGAGGACGTGATCGGCTCTCTGGTTAGGCCACTTTGCCGTGCAAATCCGTCTAACAGACTGTCGATGGGTGCGTTCCATTCAGTATATGTAAATTGATTTAGTGGTTCATATGGTGGTGATCTTGCTGTTCTCTGGCTCAGCATAGTTTTTTTATTATCTTGGCTCAGTCAGTGGCGTCTGTTGAGGAACTAGCATGTTTCTCCAGAGTGATATTGCATGAGAAATGAGTCTGCAGCCTGTTTCCAACATCTATCCAGGGGGCCCTTGAGCAAGGAGCCCGACTGTCTGGGGTGGGATTGTGGTTGTACTGGTTGTCTACCCTGCAGCTTCTCCTCCAGACTGTTACTGGATCATTATCGTGTGTTCTTACTCAACTTACCTGGATAAAAATAAAGGCTTGCTAACATTTGGGGTTTCAGGGTCTTACTCACTGACACTTTTGATGGACGATGGGCACAAGTTCAACATAATGAGTTGAATTAACTGTTTGCTTTGTGGCCATATTTAACTGTTACAATTGTTTCAATGATAAGAAAATGTAAATCTCCCACACAACCCCATCCTCTTTTTTTGTCTTTCTCACAGGAAAAAGTGAAAACCGTTTTTGACAACTTGATCCAGCTGGAGCACTTAAACATTGTGAAGTTTCACAAGTACTGGGCTGATGTCAAGGAGAATAGAGCCAGGGTAGGAGATGTTCAAAAATGCTTTTACCTTCAAAACATTACAAAAAAATGTGAAGGGTTTTATGCAGATCATTTGTGTTATTTTTTTGTATCTGCAGGTCATTTTCATCACTGAATACATGTCCTCAGGAAGTCTGAAACAGTTTTTGAAAAAGACCAAGAAAAACCACAAGACCATGAATGAAAAGGTGTGTAGGGCGAGCTGTTTCTGTTTGCTTGACCTTAAAACAATGACTGGTCTGTGTCACCTGTTCAATTTTCATTTCAGTACGACAAACATTAATTCATAGTGTAACGGCTTTCGAAATGCAGTTACTATAAAGCTGCTAACTGATAATGTTTCACGTTAACTGTCATTTCTATTGTTTCTTACTTTTCTGTCAGGCCTGGAAGCGCTGGTGCACACAGATACTGTCCGCTCTCAGGTCAGTATAACAAACCAGTAAGCTATTCGTAAGCTGCTTAATGTGCATAGAGAGATTATGCATAACATGCCACTTAACAGCCACAGCAGCAGGTAACCATCCTAATCTAATGTGTCAGAGGTTCTAAAAATCATATTTGTCTGAAAAAGTTGTGAAAGTGGCCTATCAATCTTAATTGATCGATGTTCCTGCCCTGTTCTGTGAGCATTTATCTCACCACGGTCTCCGTCCTTTGCTTCCAGCTACCTGCACTCTTGTGAATCTCCCATCATCCACGGCAACTTGACTTGTGACACCATCTTCATCCAGCATAATGGCCTCATCAAGATCGGCTCAGGTGGGCCTCATTCTGGTGTTATTTTACAGGATGCTGTTTCACTGTTAAATTTGACCCATTAGCTTTGTTTGGCTGTGCTTATTTCACTTATTACTATTAAGACTCATTATTGTACCTACTATTTCAGTGGCACCAGACACGATTAACAACCATGTTAAAACCTGTCGGGAGGAGCAGAAGAGCCTACACTTTTTTGCTCCAGAATATGGAGGTGAGATCTCTATTAGTGCATCACTTGTTCTCAGATGCTGTTCAGTATCTGAGAATCAGTGCATCACTTGAACTGACAGTGCACCATAGCAGCTAATTTGAGCATGGTGACTGATCAACGACTAAAAAGAACCTTGACAAAATACAGACTGAATGAGCACAGGGGGAGACACAGGAAAACCTGGCTCCCTGCAGAGCAAAGGATGTGCTGTCATTGTACCTTCAATGAGCCTGAAACAGCTGCACTTCCTCACCAAAAGTATAAAGCACATTTAAAAACAAATCCAACTGATAACAAAAGGTTTTCTTAACCTATTAGATGTAGAAAGACTACCAGTGAGTGTGAGTTAGCAGCAGTCTACGTTGCTGCCTGCCATAAACTGAGGGACAGTGAGTGACAGTCACCTGACACACGTGGTGGTTGATGTTATACTTGATTTTTTTATTTTCTTGTAATATGTTTATTTGGTGTAATATGTTTTCAAGTTAATGTTCATCTTTCAATATTTAAACGCTTTGGCAATATGTACAGTGTTATGTCATGCCAATAAAGCCGTTTGAATTGAATTGAATACTGTTTAAGGTTCGGGGGCCAAACAATACTACGATGCTTTTGTGGTATTGATCAGCATGTCTACTTTCAGCTGTCGCCGATGTCACTACAGCCGTGGATATTTATTCCTTTGGAATGTGCGCCTTAGAGGTGAGCGGGTACCTTGTTCACTTATGAGCTATAGGTCACATACTGACAAACATTATCACTCATTCATTCATGGAAAACACAAAACATCATGAGAGAGAACCAATCACAGCGCATGGAGAAAGTATTAACAAACATTTTGAGACACTTGTCCCAACTCAAGACCAGGCATGCTCAGTGCTGTTACCAACTTTGAAACCATCACTTGTTAAAAAGTAATTGTTAGTTTGCTCTCCTCTACAATCACAAAAATAGAAATGAGGTTATCTGTTGCCTCTGTTTTTTGCGAGCAAGGAAATGTGGGAATGCTGTTGCCTGAAATACCATCTAGGTCTACAGTGATTTTGAAGCTGTGTGCTCTCGTTTATGAATCACTTCTATTCTCCACACCTCTCTCCCGGTCCCATCGTTTCTCAGATGGCTGTGTTGGAAATCCAGAGTAATGGAGATTCGTCTTACGTGTCCCAAGAAGCCATAAACAGTGCCATTCAGTCCCTAGAGGACCCACTGCAGCGGGTGAGGAAGGGAGGGGGCCGAGCATTTAACACCCATTTGGCCCTGTGAGAGAGAGATCCACGTCTTAAGTGTTTTCCCCTCTTTCAGGAGTTCATCCAGAAGTGTCTGGAGGTGGACCCCAGTAAGCGACCCACGGCCAAGGAGCTGTTGTTCCACCGGGCCTTGTTTGAGGTGCCCTTACTCAAGCTGCTGGCTGCACACTGCATCGTTAGCCACCAGCGTGAGTGACAATACACTTGGCCACAGAATGATAAAAACAGTCTGTACACCTGCAATGTAAAACAACACCAGATGTGAAATGGCTCTTGATTGCAGTGTTCTGTCTTTACCTATAGATATGATTCCAGAAAATGCATTAGAGGAGATTACAAAGAACATGGACCCTAACTTGGTGATTGTTGAGGTCAAGGAAGGGGTTCAGATGAAGTAAGTCTTGATATCATATCTGATAACCCCTTGTTACCACACTTATATTTACATTTTTGGCTTTTAGGTAATTCTCTCATCGGCAGCGACTTACAATAGTTTCAACAGTAGAATAAACTTAATTTCCTGGATTGACAGTATTAGATGTATCCTACTATGATGGGTGCAACGGCAAAGCCACAGCACCCGATGGACTTTACAAATATAGAGCTATAGAGAAGTGCAAGTTGAGAAGTAAGAGCCAGGTACAAAATGGACAGACAGGTCAGGTGCCAGTAGAGGAGGATGACTCCTGACTGACTGAATATTCAACATTAACCACAATCCTTTTCTTCAGGCTCTCCCAGTTTCCCGCCCTTGAGCTTGACAAGTTCCTGGAAGATGTGAGGTAAGGGAACAATGTTGTGTGTGTAGCTTGTTATACAAAACCTAGTTGGACCAATTCCTGCATTTTAATTGTTTTGTCGATGGGACGTTGTGCTTCTGTAGGGCTTTGAGGTTGTACGCCCAAGATTTTATTTGAAAACAGAGTTGAGAAAAGTTGTAGAGTTTAGTTTGAAGGAGATTTTGAGTTTACCATTCCATGCAGTCGGATATTCTTTGAGTTTATCAAAGAAACTGGATTGGTGTTTAAACTCTGTTCCACACTCCACAAGGTGGCGCTAAGGTACTTAATACTGGCTGTCATTCAAGGAGGAGGGTACCACTACCGCTGCAATGGCCATCAGTTGCAATGGCCAAGTTGGGACTAAAACTGGGGTATGAGTGCCGTAATGTGTCCCAAGCTTAAGTTGCACCACTTCCTCTGTCTCTGGTGTATTAGGAATGGGATCTACCCTCTGACTGCATTTGGGGTTCCCTGTCCACAACAGCCCCAGCAGGAGACAGTGACGTCGCCCATAGTGCCCCCCTCAGTCAAAACCCCGACTCCTGAACCTGCAGAGCTTGAGACCAGGAAGGTAAGAACTACTAGAAACCCTGTCAATGTGATTTTCTTACTGAAATACGCCCAAACCCAACCATATTTGACATGAAAATGTGATCAATTCGGGGGTATTTCTCTGTGGATGACACTTTACCTGTAACTGGATACTTCTGATGTGGTAATTCACCCCACCCCAGTTGTCTAAATTAATTTATAATAATAATTATGATACTAATCGACCAAGGCATGGTAGGAACTAGGATGAGAGCACTGGTTTATTAAAATATTCAGATTCTTGAAGGGGGAGTAGAGAAGCACTGTGTTTATTTTTATTTTACAACAGATGCATCCTCTTTCTAACTGCGCGACTGCCAGGATGGATCTTCTTTTTTTCATGTTCATTTCAAGTGTTTTCAATTTGCATTTACTACCTCTTTGAATAATTCTGACCAGAATCTGCACACTGACGCATTTACCCCAAACCCATTTTCCTTTCATCGCTCCTCAGGTCCTTCAGATGCAGTGCAATATCGAACCTGTCGACGAGGGGACCAAGCACCATGTAAGTCTCAAGTCCGTCTCACGCGCCTCCACATAATCTTTCTGCTTTTTACGAATACTTAGTGTGTTTTACCTTTTGCCAGACTTGTGAAATATAATAAATTTTATTGTCCTCTCAGCTTACGTTGCTGTTGAAACTTGAGGACAAGTTGAACCGGCACTTGAGTTGTGATTTGTTACCAAGTGAGTATCCACACCTCTTTAAAATAATAGTAGCACAGTTATTTAATAGTTCAGAGACATGGAATTTATGACTCAAGATCATTTAAATGTGCTACATATGGCATTTTAACTCCATTTTGAGACGCTGATATAATTACCATAAACAAACGCTGCATTTTATATTGTGTGCCACCTGGTTGGGTTTTGCACAAAAACTGCTGGATTCCTTTACGCCACATAACAGGAATTGTTTGTACTTTAGTTATACACACTTTTATTCCACTTCAAATTGCATAGTTTCGACTTAGCTTACCATGTCAGAATGCATATTGGCTGTTATCGGCTCTCATCCTTCTGCCTATTTTCGGAAATTTTGAGAAACCCAAATCGCTACACGTAGCATCTTTAAAGGCATTGAAGACATTTAGCTAACACTCCTACCCAGAGAAACTTTCAGTGATTGAACAGTTCGACTTCATCATCTGCCTCACGGACACATGACTGTTGACGGACAGACATTTCAGTCCTGATAGCGGTTCCAAAACGATGTACAGTATGTAATGTAATGCAATAGCCTACAGTTAGGTTTTTTGTCACAGTCAAATATGGTACAGCTCTCCTGCCTCAACTTAACACTGTGCAATATTTAGGTTCAAGATTTTGCCAGAGGTGAGAGTTATTTTATTGTCATGTTGTGGTCAACTTTAGTGAAATGTAGCCAGACCTTGGACCTTGTTTCTGCAACATTGTGTACTTACTCGGAGCAAACCGGCCAACCAATTTTAGAACCGGTATGGTGATTGGATGAATGACGAAGTAAGATCAACTATTAAAGAACCAACCTTTGGCCCCAAATGTTTGAACATATTGTAACAGTTTGTAGTGGCTTGTTCTTGCCCCTAGGCCCCTAACCACTTGGCCTCTGCCTCCATGTTTGTCTTCTGATTGCCTCCTGTTTTTGTACAGATGAGAATGTGCAGGAGCTGGCTGTGGAGCTTGTTCAGCTGGGATTCATCAGTGAGGTAGGTGGACTTCATCATGACCCCATTGGCCTCACTGCTCCTATTAGTGGATCAACCACAACATCCCATCTCTTTCCCTCACTGTCTGTATTTCAGGGCGATCAGCCACGACTTGCGTCGGTTCTTGAAGAGGCCTTCTCCAAGTTCTACAGCCGGAACGGTTCTCTGAATCCGGTCACCGTTTCCTCATAGCGGAGGAGTCGTTAGGCCTTCCTCCAACCCTCCTCATCCTCTCACATAGGACTTGCTGTTCCTCTACCTTGGAGTTGCGGGAAAACTTTGCGAGGACAGAGGGGGAAGCCTTGGTCTGATCTCAGACCCTGCAGCCTGTCTTTGCATCTGGTGGGAAAAGCCACTAAGTGGTTGTTGCTTTTGTATCTGTTTTTCCTCCCAGCCAGTACAGCCATCTGCTTCTCTCTTTTAACAGAGGAAAACAACCTAGTGGAAAATGAAAGGAAACTTTTCACTATTTGGCTTATTTCTGTTAGTTATAAAGTAGTGGAGAAATGGGAGAGGTGAGCAAGTACAAACTGGATAACACCAGTAGTTTCCTCGAGGCAGTTTTAAAACTGTATGAGACATTTTTACTTAAACCTGTTAAATAGTTGTCAATATGAAAACAAATCTGTTGTCCCAGCATACTGAAGTGTATGTGTGTTATGGTGTTGTAAGGTTATGTCTGGTTGTCATTGGTTCGTTTCACGTTTGCTCATGCGGTGAGTGAGGCATCTTCCTACTGTAGCTTCTATCAGTTGGTCAAAGACTCTCGGACGCATCAAGCATCAACTTTTATTTCCAACCTTTGTCTGTCTCAAACGTATGTAGTCATGATACATACAGTACCACAACCTGAGGAGTAACCGCTACAGTTAAAATGATGGGGGGGAAAATATTTATTTGTATATCTTGAGTGTTTACTGTATTTCACTTCCAGCACTGTGGCAGGTTGCTTGAATGTATGTTTTTCCTCACTCTGGTTCTTTTAAGTCATGCTGTTATTTTCTATGAAAAGGGGTATTGTCATTAACTGGTCCAACTACTACTATAGCTTGTGTTTTAAAAGTAGCTACCTGTTAGCTAGGTCAACTTCAAGTTAAGCCATTTCACATAGGACAGGAGACATTACTTAAGATACATGTAAAGATGCTTTGGCTTGTCAGCAAATGACTCGATTGCTGTTTATTACCAAGAAAGGTAAATGCATCACGTGTGGTTCTTTACACAACGAATCTAAGCGGGACACAAACGCATCAGTTCTCATTTTAAGTTAGATTCAAATAATCTAATATGAACTAACCTGCTGAGAGGAAGAAACTTGTTGAGTGTAGGTCTATGATATTTGGATTTTGTCAATAGTGAAGTATTCTGCCAGAAGTAACAGCCACTGACAACCGGTCAGACCAGCCCTATTTGTCTCAAGATCTCTGCTAGTTTGCACTACTGCACTACGCACTACTTGTTTATAATTTAACGCCTCTTGCAAATGTCCCGTTGCCTCTGACTTCTTGAGATCAACAGTGGAAAAAAACGTTCTGAATTGGAAATGTCCTTATAAATCTCTCTCCAGTGATCCAGTTTTGTCCAATCTATGCTGTTAACGTTTTGTTTTTACAGGGTCTGGATACCACAAGACACAAGTGTGGGACTGCCTAGCATGCTTGTAGCCATCTTGTACACTGTATGCTGGAGACTATTCTGTTTCTGCTACACATCTACCCCCTCCTTTTTCACTTCCTGAAATAAAAATGTACACTATCAACACTGTCTTAGCTGTCTTATCACACACAAGCACATGGCTGCAAAATTAGGAAGCAAATCTAGATTTTAAAGGGGATATCCACTAAAATTAGTTGATTTAAATAAGTAAAACTACCTGCATTCAAAGTCACAAATTGTTTAGTGTTGAATTTCAAGTAAACAGACACAGAAACTTGGTGTCATTTGTTTGAATTATTTATACAAAAACCTGTTCCTTGTGTATAAGGAATGATCTCCCCTCAGAGCATCATTTGAAATATCAATTATTTGATCAAAATCTTAAGAAACTGTAGCCCTTGTACAAGTATATTCATATACATACCTTAAGTCACAATATGCGCTCTGAGAAATAATTGAATAAAACACAATTTCATGCTGACAAACACGTTGCCGTACAAAATTACAGCAGTATAATAAAAGTACATCGAGACTAAAAAATAGTTTTCATATAAAACACCCTAGAAACACAATCTAAACAAAAAGCTACCAAAAGGGCGACGTCCATTTCATGTGTTTTCCCACTGTGGTAACAGTGCAGGGTATTTTTCCAATTCTTTACATTGTGAGTACAAAAAGACTACAAAAACAGTACATAGCACTTCAATTCAAACACATTACTCTTTCACATTAAATTAGCGTTGTACTTCCCAGTTTGAAAGTAATGTATATAGGCACAGTAATTAAATTCATGAGCGATTCTCACAACTGTTATTTTTGGTCATTATTCACAACTCTGTGGATAAATTTGAATTTTGTCTGACCAACACAACAGCAACTAATTACTCCACCATCTTTATTTCACCTGTTCTCTCTTGTCCAGTAGTTGGCCATCCTGGGGTCAAGGGTCACCAAATAGCAAAATATACAATGGATACACTGCTGGGTGCTTGCCTAAAGCTAGAGAGAAAGGAGCATGACGGAGACGCTTCATCTTTGCTTCATCTCTTCCAAATGTACCACTCAACTGATAAAACACCATAAATTATTCTCAAGAGAAAATCCCACTGCAGCCATGGAGCTTCATACAAAGACGACACATCTTAAAAGCAATATTCCCAACCCCCAAGGGTCTCATTTCAAAACACTATCCATATTTCATTAACAAATGTCACTTGATATCCATCTCTCAATATTTAACCCCCCCCCCCCCACACACACACATTATTACATTCTCTAAATCTTACTCATGATAGGTAGATTTCAATATTCAGTGGTTAGCTTTACTTTCCTGCCAGCGTTCATTCTGTAACAGTGGGTGTCAGATCTTAAAGCTGCGCTTGGCAACTTTGCATGTTGGTGGCTCCAAATGGATGTTGAAAAACGAAACGTTTGAACTTCAATACTCAGAAATCCTGTAACGCAACGTCAGTCAACGGCACGCAGCTCACGTTTACCAACCCGGCCGATCTGTGATGCTTTAAAGGAAACCAAAGAGATGAGAGAGGCAAAAGATCTAACGTTGAGTTCAGCTTTCTGTGGATGGAGCCTCACTCACGACATATTTCACTCTTATATTGGTAACACTTTACAATAAGGGTACATTAATTAACATTAGGGTCAGGGGTCAGTTTATAGGGCGTAATTAAGGGTTATGGTCAGGGGTCAGTTTATAGGGCGTAGTTAAGGGTTATGGCCAGGGGTCAGTGTTAGGGTCAGGGGTCAGTTTATAGGGCGTAGTTAAGGGTTATGGCCAGGGGTCAGTGTTAGGGTCAGGGGTCAGTTTATAGGGCGTAGTTAAGGGTTATGGTCAGGGGTCAGTTAGCAGGGGTCAGTTTATAGGGTGTAGTTAAGGGTTAAAGTTAGGGTCAGTGGTAGGATCAGGGGTCAGTTTATAGGGCGTAGTTAAGGGTTAAGGTTAGGGACAGTGGTAGGGTCAGGGGTCAGTTTATAGGGCGTAGTTAAGGGTTAAGGTTAGGGTCAGGGGTCAGTTTATAGGGCGTAGTTATGGGTTAAATTTAGGGTCAGTTTATACTGTAGAGCATAGTTATGGGTTAAGGTTAGGGTCAGTGGTAGGGTCAGGGGTCAGTTTATAGGGCGTAGTTATGGGTTAAATTTAGGGTCAGTTTATACTGTAGGGCATAGTTATGGGTTAAGGTTAGGGTCAGTGGTAGGGTCAGGGGTCAGTTTATAGGGTGTAGTTAAGGGTTATGGTTAGGGTCAGTTTATAGGGCGTAGTTAGGGGTTAAGGTTAGGGTCAGGGGTCAGTTTATAGGGCGTAATTAAGGGTTAAGGTTAGGGTCAGGGGTCAGTTTATAGGGCGTAGTTAAGGGTTATGGTTAGGGTCAGTTTATAGGGCGTAGTTAAGGGTTAAGTTTAGGGTCAGTTTATAGAGCGTAGTTAAGGGTTATGGT
>CABFOS010112762.1:0-10241 GCA_900660315.1 Diretmoides pauciradiatus
GCCTCAGGAAAAGTCCTGGAGATTACAAAGTGTTTGGTGCCAAATGTTTTAGTACTAAGCCGTGTGTGTGTGTGTGTGTGTGTGTGTGTGTGTGTGTGTGTCCTGCAGCTGGTGCTGAGTGTGTCCAGTCCCCCAGCTGTCTGCTAGGCCAGCCTGCTGGCTTGTACAGTGTGTGACTCAGTCAGTCCTAGCTTACCCTAACAGGGCTGGTCAATATTTCCTACAAGGGCATGAGATGGATGGTTCACAGAAGCTCATTGACTTACACATTAGCATTTCTCTATTAAAGTAGCTTAATGCTTCATCCCTAGCTACTGCTTTACATGTAGCCTGGCTTAAAACCTAATTTAGCTGTCAGATTGTTCATTCGGTGACTGATTAGGTTGTCCAAGCTGCACACTAAATTAGGCCAGAAAATAAACTAATGGAAAAATCTTCCACCGGTTCTAACCATGGAAGGAGAAGTGTTCGAGTCAGTCAAATGTTTTAGGTATTTAGAAGGTTTAACTGCCTTTCCTTTAGGCCACATATTCCACAACTTGGAAAGACATCAAAGTTATACTTCTCTGGTGCATATTTGTGATATTTACAGTCGTTGTTTATGCATTGTTTATATATATAATGTGTTTACTGCTTGGTGTAAAACTGGGTACTACTCAGCCAAACAGATCCTGGGCTATATGAGAGCTAAAACATACAGTACAGTAGCTAGACATGAAAAGACGCCTACTGCTCAGTGGGATTGTTGTGTGTTATTGGTCTGCAACTTTTATGTTTCTCTCAATGCTCTCTTGAAAAAGCTTCTCTCAGAGGGACCGGCCTGGTTAAGTGAAGGTTAAATAATAAATCAAGACATCCCAGCTCTCTGCTTAGGCCATTTTAGTTGTCACTCACCCCATGTTTTCTTAGCTAGAAAAGGAGAATTGAGTAAGGGGAATGGAATTGGTAACATGTCCCACTGTTCTTCCCGTCCCTCTGTTGATTTCTTATTGCACATGTCCCAGGCAACAGTGTTGGTGTGCTGCTGATACTTTGGATTGTGCAGCCTCTGCATAACACTCCAGAGAGCTTGTTTAGCCTAGTTATCAACCAGACAACAGGCGTGTAGATTATCTGTTATATAGGCTGGCTATGCGTTATGGACTGGCCTGCCAGCAGCTAAACACCACATCAGCTACAGCATGAGGGGAATCAATCCTCTTCCTTCATGTTGCTCATGTATAGGGGACAGAGATACAGTATTTAGGTCAGCAGTGCCAACACTATCTGCAAGAAGCCCAACAGTAGAAATGATACTGTATTGGTTTGTACTATTATTGCTTCAATCTGCATGTGTCTTTTCACTGTTCAAACCGGATGATATTATGCTATGTAAAAAAACAAAAGTAGAAGTAGAAGTAGAAACATTTTTATTTAATGCAGCTGTGTGTCCTCTGCTTCTTTTTTGTTTTTGTTTTTTTAATGAAGATTAGGATTAGCTTTGTCCTGAGTGGCACTGTGAGGATTATGTTTTGGTGGCTCATGGGATCCAGTTGGTAGCACAAATTGAGCCTCGCTACTCTACATGTCACGGGAATGTGTGGGAATTCTAAAATGCAGGGCTTTGCATAGCCTTCCACTATACTACTAATTTTGAACTACACTGTTGCAATAACTTGTTGTTGCAAGGTCAAACCCAGACGGACAGAGGTTAAGACATGAGATTAAGTTTTACCATGTGACTAATAAGTGACTAATTGTGTTATAAATACTAGAGGCTGTTCAAACTCAGTTTGTGTGTCCATGTGTCTAATGGTGTGTTCTTGTGCCTATATTTGTGTGTGTGTCTGTTAGCCACCACAGATAGTCCAATATCCAAGCCTACTCCTCTGTATGGCCAACCATCCTGGTGGGGGGAGGATGAGGACCCAAACAACAAAGAACAGAGAAAAGGCCAGGAGTCTACAAGTGAGATAATGCATATTTTACTTGTATTATGTTGCATATGAAGTATTAATTGGTCCAGTTACATAATGTATCTATATATATTTTCAAAGAAAAATATACACTCGCTACTGTTTGAATTGTATTATCAGATAAGGTAATAAGATACATTTCTGTCTCTTATGTGAAATATGCTTTGCTATGGCTTTGCTTTCTGTGTGAGTCATTGAGAGATGGATGGTGTTAAGTCCAGGGCAGGTCTCTTGCTGCCAGTTGTGGACTGTTAGCCAGACCATGCCAGGCCAAGCCAGCAGACAGTGCCTTTCTGCCTCGTGATGGATTATGTCCCTATAAGGTGCTGCAGGGGGGAGGAAGGGTGGTTGTTTGCCTCGTTACCCAAGCTGGAACAGATTATTACCGCTCAGCTGCCCTCCACTGGACTCTGAGTTCCTAGCGTGGTATTTGGCCACATCCAGCTGGGTTCCTTAGCCTGACTGGTAGAATCATCCTGTTATTTGTAGTTCCCAATTTCAGAGATTGTGTGACAGTGACATCCCAGTCGAGTTTTCAAGAGACTGAATTTGAGATGATTTTGGGATAGTTCCTTAGATTTGTGTTGCTTCTGAAGGTTGGAAAGGGACTCAAAATAAAATAGCATTGTCATTCGTTTGTATATGCTTTTATTAGATGATACTAAAAATATATGATCCTTTTTTATACCCATTCATTTAGTGCTCTCAGTGGATTGTGTAGACCAGAGGTTTTCAAAGTGGGAGGTGGGCCTCCCCAGGGGGGCTCCAGACAGTTTAAGGGGAGCGCTTTTTCCAAGCTTTGTCTGAGGGGAGGCCCACAGTCTCAGACTTTTAAAACCCCTGGTGTGTAGACAATCAATAATGTATGATGTGTACCCATGTATTTACTGCCGATTCATCTCTTTATTGCTACAGAGTCTTCTAAAGAGATCTCCAGATATGAGGTCAATGGCTCTCTATCTGACAGCCAGGCCAAGTCCATTTTCTCCCACCGCCGGGAGCCCAGCTACTTTGAGATACCAACCAAGGAGTTCCAGCAGCAGCCTGCCAAAAAATCTGAGACGGAAGTTCATGAGGTTCCCACAAAGGACACACCAGATCCCTCCCTGTGTGTCCCCTCCACCCCCACACCCCCTGTGGCCCAAAGCCACGCCTCTTTCACCATTGAATTTGATGATTGTATGCCGGGTAAGATGAAGATCAAGGACCATGTGACCAAGTTCTCCTTCCGCCAGCATCGCAAGCTCCCGTCAATAGAGGGGGTTACCACACCCACTGAGGTGATGTCAGCAGAGAGCAAAGTTGCTGATTGGCTGGTTCAAAGCAACACGAGCATGATGAGGAGGAGGTCACAGACTGAAGATATTTACACTAAGAGTGACCAGTCAATTCAGATAGTCACCAAGGGTGAGTAACTGATGCAATGTCTGTTTATATCTAGAAACGTAAGCTTTAAATTGGAACAATGTGCTAACTGGCAAATTGACTTTTTGTCCTTCCATAATTAGCACACCACGAAGATCACAGTGACTCTGGGGATCTTGCAGTCAATGGGAATAGTTTTCTCCAATCAGGACCTTCAGTTGGGCACCAGGTGTCTCAACCACCTCAGAGAGCCTCTTCTCCACACCGCTTCACCTCCCCTGACTCCAAGGAGCCCCTGTCCTACTCGCCCCCCGAATCCCAGTCTCCACCCAGTCTTGGCAAGACTGACCCTCACCAAGCCTTTGTTATTGAATTCTTTGATGACAATCCACGAAAGAAGCGGTCCCAGTCATTCACCAATAACCCTATCCAGCCTGACACCTCAGGTCATAGGACCCAGCTGGATAAAGCAAAGAAAGGCTCGAGCCCAAGTGGGCAGAGACAAGACTCATCTCTGGCCTCCAGCACTCCCCCAACCCAACGATACACTGTCCCCCTGAAGGGCTCAGGTTCTTCAGGACACCAGAGAGCTGGCTCTCTACGAAGGCAGAAGACAGAGGAACGGATCAGTACCAGCTTCTCCTCTCGTTCATCCACTGTCACTGTTCGGCCCTTTGGCAGCGTAGGCCGAAAATCTAGACTTGCCCAGGACTTTACTGCTGAATTCCTCAAACAAGCCAAACAGGCATCCTCTGCCAGCAGGGAGAAACACACAACCAGCTCTACTACAACCAGCCCACCAGTGACAGTAGTAACCCCAGAGTCTCACCAGAGTCCCGTCAGCCCTCCTCCACCTACTGCTCCCTACCTGGCCCAGACTTCCTCCCCTATCCACCAGGCTGTGCCCCTCAAGGTCCCCACGATGTCCCTGGTGCCTCAGAGTATGGAGGTCAAAAGCCCCCATGTTGGCCCCAGGAACGAAGAGGAGGACAGTCTGAGTGATGCAGGAACCTACACCATCGAAGGAGATGCTCAAGATAAAGAGGTAGAAGAAGCACGGAACAAGATCAATGAGGCAAGTGTCTGTCTCCATCTTCTATTTTCTTTCATTCTGTATGAAAAGTACCTATGGCTTATCTGTAGATGTATTACAGAATGAATCAGTCACCAACATGAAGTGAGCTGGCTTTGTAATCAACAGTCCCATCTGCCTCATGGGGCAGCATGCCACTCAGAATGAGCTGCATTCATTGGCAACATCCGATTCTCCGTTCCCGTACTTATCCACTTGCAATGCTTTGTTCCTGACAGGTGTTTGGTGTTGTTGAGAGCCCAGAGCAAACCAACCAGACTGAAGCAGAAACATCAGCAACATATAGGCCTGTAATTATTCAGGGCAGGGAGCAACATAGGCAGAGTAGCTGTGGGGAGCTGAGGCCAGCTCCAGAACAGGGAGAGAATCTGGTAAAGGTAAACCCTCTTGCTTAGTGTGGGGTCAATAAATGGATTAATGACTATCAATCATTTAACACCATCTCTAAAGAAATCTTAGTAATCTGCTGGGTCAATAAGCCTTAGGTATTTAAATGCACAAATCAGCATGAATTGCTCTCTTGATTTGCCTTCATGGTGATTCCTCTCTTTTTTTGGTGGACAGTATGTCTCTCTCTTGGTTTCTTTTCTCACAGGGTTGTGTGTCTGGGTTCTTTGTAGTTTAGATTTTTTTCAAATCCTAAGGAGAATTAATTAAAACTAGAAATGTTACATTTTCTGAAGAAAATGTGAGTGCTTGCTTTAGCATGCCTTTCTAGATCCAAAATGGCGGCCATTGACCTTGATTGAAAATAAAGTACCAAGTGCTGGGATCAAACCCAGGCCACTGGACTGACTCCCACAAGACTGCTGCTCTACCAACTGAGCTAATCATCTACACAATTAAGCGCTTTTTTCCGACTGTCACTATTCAAAGTGGGAAGACCATGCTGGTTTCAAACGGCTCATTCGTAGAAAGTATGAATGTCACAGCTTAGATCATTACACATTTAAGTTTAACGTTTAAAACACAACTGCAACTAGTGAAGGAGTGGAGACCTACAATGTGTGTGTATGTGGAGCATGGCTTTCAAACAAAGTTGAATATTTCAAAAACTATAAGTCAGATGATATTTAAATGTGAGTGAAAGCACAAAAATCTGAACATTTTCATATATAATATGTCCATGTAGCTTTACTGTAGGAGTAGCGGCAATTTATAAAATGCCACTCTCTCTTACTCTCACCACTCTAACCAGCACTCTGTTTGAATGTTCCGCAATACACACTAATGGAGGAAATTATGAAAAAAGTATAAATCAGAAAGCTTAGAAAAGTAATAGCACACCATTCCCAAAGAAGCCGAACATTTTAACGTTTGAATAGTGTTAAGAGGTTCAAGCTGCATTCTTGTTGGAAAATCTGTACAGAAGAATAATAAGTGTTTGATGAAGAATACATATGAGAGATAACAACTGTGTGCATGCTAAAGCAAGCACACAACTAGGAACATTTTTATGGCACTTGTATGTAATGTCATGCATATTTACTCAGTAAGACAGATTGATTTTCTGTGTTTATCCAGAGAAAAGGTTAATTTTCAGTATTGAAATCTCTGATCATCACTAATCAAATATGCTTTTTCCATATTTACGGGGAAAAAGGAAGAAGTTTGTTGTACATATTGGATAAGTAGTCTATATTCCAATGCAGGTTCAGCCAGGGGGTCCAGAATTACAGGGGCCTCCTAAGTGGATGTCTCGCTGGGCCAGCTTGGCAGACAGCTACACAGAATCTGGCCCTTCATCTGGCCTCTTTGACAACCCCTCCCAGATGGAGCTGCCAAAAGGGGGTAAGCCACCTAACAAGATATTGCAGTCTATTTGAAATGATAATGAGACACCCAGATGAATATGAATGATGTTTAGTTTCACTACGTGATTAATATGCATTAAAATCGTTTCACTTCAGCAGGAGGTAGAATCGTCCACAAGGCTGCACTCAGCCGAAACCACAACGGCACAGACCCTGAAGCTTCCAGAGCTCGCCGCATACTGCCTCAGGTACCACCAGGGGAGAAGAATGAGACTCCAACTCCCAACATTCATGTTCACTATGGCCTGCAGTCGACATTTGATTTGGAAGAGAGTAGCCTGGTGGCCCCCGGGTCTCAGGATGATCTTCACAGGTTAACAGTGCGGGATGATGTAGAGCCTGACAGCCTGAGTGACACCAGCAAGTCAGATGATGGTTCCATCGTAGAACAGAGGAAGAGACCACTATGTGACACACTTGACAAGAAAAATAAGGAAGACAAGCCTAGACTCTCAGCCAAGTCTACATCGTTCTACATAGGCGCAGAGGAGGTCGTGTCCAAGCCAGAATGTGGAGGCTCAGAACCCAATTCTCCCAAGATGGAGAGAAAACAGCCACCTAAAACCTTCTCCACAGCCACACTGACCAAACAAAGAGGAAACCAGGACTTTGGGAAAGTCAAGCACTGTGTCTCAGCTCCCGTCCTGGGCCAGGAGACAGAATTTGAGGGCCCAGTAAACGCCTTGGTCAGACAAGACAGCTTCACCAAGGACCAGCCCAGCAACGCCAGGTTGCCCAACATCTCCAGCCAGCCTGACTCTGACACATTCCAAGGAGCCTCCAATCAAGACACTCATTCTTACCTCAAAGAGACGGAGGATGTTCTGGCTGTGCTGGAGGCCAAGCTCCAAGCAAGCCAGCCAGAATCCATTCCTTCTCCCGTAACGGACTCTCTGTCTGGGGAGTCTGATATCGATACCTCCAGCACAGTCAGTCAGCGCAGCAATAAGACCAGGCCAACCACAGCGACTAAAAAAGCATCTAATAGCTTCCATAGGGAGAGGTCCTCAACCAGGCTGGACTCCACTCACCAATCCTCTGCATGTGAGCGTGTGTCAGAGAAGCACCGTACCCAGGGAGCAGGCAGCAACAGTAAAACTGACACAGGTAGGAGACCGGTTGGACTGAGACGTAGTGTGGGAAAACATGGCTCCGCTGACCTGAGCGACGACCCCCAGAGCTCCAGCCTGCCTTACTCTGACCAGGAGTCTAGCTCCCACCAGACCCGCAAAAAATACACCACGCCTCTTCAGAAGGAGGACACCAAGCCCTCTAAAGTTTCTCAGACCTTGAGTCGTTCCAACAGCTTGTCAGCCCCAAGGTCTACCAGGGCTTCCATGCTGCGCCGGGCTCGTCTGGGAGAGGCCTCAGACAATGAGGGCACAGAGACAGACAGGCTGTCTCAGGAGGCAGGCAGCGTTCCAGCTAAGCAGCCCCAGGAAACCAAGAAACTCTCCAGGCTGGATATGCTGGCCATGCCTCGCAAGCGGACCAGCTCCCTCAACACACCCAGCGACACAGAGGCCTCCACCGCTCCAACATGGGCAGGCAGGACCACAGGTTTCTCTAACCGTAGCACAGAGTCCAGCAGCAGCTCTGCTCGCAAAGCTGCGGTTCCCGGTCCCAGGCCTGCACCGCAGAAAGCAGCTCTCAGCAAGACCCCAGTGACCCGCGGACGATCCAACAGTACCAAGTATTCCAGCAGCACAGCAAGTGAGTTTATCAAAGGCACACACTCACTTGTTTTCTTGAGCGTAAAATATATTTACCATATAGTTACAGCTATAAATATTTACTCTTTGGTAATTTGTATGTCTTAGTCAATCGAGTATTCTAATAATGGAATTGAGCCTGGACTGGAAGCGTTACAAGGTCTGTGTAAAGTCAACCACAATATTGAATTGGTTTGATAGTTTGATAAGCCTCAGCTAATATATTTAGGAAGTGCAAGCCTGGGTTCTTCCAACGGTTTTGCTTCATCAAATGTTTGCATGGTAAAACTATTATTGTGGGAAGGGAACATTTGACTCGGGGCTTTCACTAACAACAAACTGTTTGTTAACGCTTGACATTCATACTATGCTACCTGAGGTGAAATGAGTTCCTCCTTCATGTGCACAATGTTCTCATACACTGTATGCTAAGTTATGACCATGAAATTATTTGCAATAATGTGAGAATATTGTGGTCCTGCTGAAGGATTCAATAGCCCCATGCGTAGGGTTACATGCCTTATGGTACACAGCTACATACTGTGGAGGTTGTATGCTCATTTCAGTTTGAAACACACAAAAAAGACTATTAATAACACCAGATATGAAAATACATTTGTTTGATCATTTTTCTGTAGAATTTGTCCTGTTGAAATGAGCACTTCCATAGTGGACCTTTTTTGTTTTTGGTTCTGGGAAATGTTTTGGTGACTGGATCTGAACTACTTTGTGGTGTTCTTCTTGGCGGTGTTCTTTGATGGTATCTCTTTCTCTCCTGTTTCTATACCTTGTCTATCCTCAAACCTCTTAAACTCAAACCAATTCACAACCTCAAGGCTCCAGGAGGCGACAGAAAGGCTCTGACTACACCTCCACCTCAGAGGAGGAGTATGACTCCAACCAGAGCTCTCCTAAACACAAACGCTCCCAACCTTCCTCAGCTTCCCATAGCCCCCGCAATCAGTCCCGGCTCCGGCCCCAGCCGCTGGTCGCCCTGCGGCCCAAACCCCGCAGCGGAGACTCGGAAGAGGAGAGCCATGAGGGAGAAGCCTTCCACAACTGGTCCAACCACAGCGCTGAGATTGCACGGTAAAGTAGGAGAGCTAAGACCATTTGGTTGTTGAATATCACAAGTAGAATTTTATCACCGTACAGGTACTACCGAGTTTTCGAAATGTTCCATCAGTTTTTAAAAAAAATAGCTGCACTACCACAGAGAGGAAGGGTTTCACATTCTGACGAAAGTGTAATCCCCCTGTGGGTCGTCCTTGTAATACCTGCTTTGTCGTGTTCCCATCCTGGTAGGTTGAGTCAGGACCTGGCTAAAGACCTCGCCATCTTGGCCAGAGAGATCCATGATGTGGCTGGTGATGCTGATCCCCAGAGCTCTGGAGAGGAGATCAACAAACCTGTCTCCACCATGACTGCTCACGAAGAGGTATGTCAGACCGCGTAGGGCAGAGGTCACTAATAGGCGGACCGCGGTCCGGGTCCGGACCCAGTTGCCGTCCTATCCGGACCCGGACCGATAAATCATTGAGAATTATTACATTTTGACGGAGCGTTTCTATTTTAATCGGCGCAGCTTTTCTATCCTTTACGGCGCTGGTTTAGCGGTCCAGGAAACTCACAGACCAATTGCATGCGTTGTAAATGATCTCATGTGATGCTACTCAGCCAATCAAATCTATGCATTCCGATAAGTATTGCGACTCGAGTCATTATACACACACCGGAGAGACGAGACAAGAGACACCAGTCAGAGAAATAAGTGAGTCAGAGTAAAATAATTCCACATGGCGTGCTCTAAAAAGAGAAAAGTAGACAGCAAAAACAACTTTTAATCAAGAATGGACAGACTCCTACATGTTCATTCTGTTCAAACCGGTTTGTCTCATATGTTCCGAGACCGCGGCGATTATTAAAAGCAGCAATGTGAAGCGCCGCTACGAGACAAAGCACAAATCTTTTGAGCAAACACACCCACTCAAATCCGAACTGAGGGCACAGAAAATAAACAATCTAAGAGCCCAATACGATCAAGCCACCAGAATCCACACATTCATTCACTGCCCAACACAAATTAACCACTTTATTTTAATACTGTTATACCCTTATTTTACTTAAAATGAGATAATGGGAAAACTGACAATAAATATTGTTGAAATATTATTAAATTGTACTTTCTTTCTTTGATTTAACAGTCAGTTGTTGACTACATACGTTGATACAACTACTAGGCTACTTCAATATATATGGATCATAATGCAAGTTAGACATTATGATGTTCTGGACCTTTGCT
>CABFOS010113205.1:0-10524 GCA_900660315.1 Diretmoides pauciradiatus
CTAGAGTGGGTCGGACTTTTCCATCCGTGGTTATGACTTCTTGAAAGACTTCATCAACGTCAGCTTAGCAGATCCAAAGCCTTCCCCCCTGCTTTTCATTTCTCCGAACAGAAGCCAAGAAAATGTCTTGACTCTTCAAAGTACCTCAAAAAACACACACACACACAAAAAAAACCAAGCAAGTGCAATTCCCATATCTGCAATTTCTTCATTACCTTATCCTAAATCATTCAATTTGATACTACACCCACCTCACCCACATCTATTTCTCATAATTGCACACCTAAAGTACGAATAAATGGTGCGTGTCCCCGTGTAGGAAAGGCCATTAGCCCGAACCCGTCTCCTCCCATACATGTATTTATATCCCATAGGAGAAGCAGACTAGTAAAATATTTTAAAGGACTTTTAAATCACTTAAGCCAGACATAAATCTTTGTGTTGCCCTCTTAGCCTGTGGCACATTGGCAGCGAATAGGATAATACGCCTGAAAAAAGAAGGGGCGCCCTTGCCCTTTCTCGAGTGGAACCGAACCTCTGCTGAATGTGGAAAAAGTCCGTCGCAGGAAGAACGGTGGAAATATGAAAATACACCCATTCAGTGTTGAAAATTCTCTAAAGCCTCTGTGTCTCTAGAAAACGGGGGCCATCTTTGAGAAGGAGTTATGTTAAAAGGGTTGTCGCCGTTTCACTGGTCTTGTAGTTTGTACTTTTACGGCGCGGCCTGGCCGCGAAGGTCGGCTCCAGGGGTTTGGCGACGTTTGAGATGCAGAACAGGAGCGAGCGAGGTCCCAGGGGAGGGGCCTTGGCTCAGCCTCGCCGACCAGAGGACCTCAGCTGCTGCTGCCGCGAGGGCCGTCCTGATTGGACCGCACGCCGACACCAGGGCTCCCGGGATAAGAGCGTGTGGTCTGGGGCTTGGACCAGCACGAGGACATCAAGGACATGGAGGCAAAGCGTGGACAAACTTGGATGGAGTCGAGTAAAGGGTTGATTTGTTTGTTTGCATGCTTGAGCGGGATGCAAAACTCTGAAGGCACTTAGAGCCGGTGCCCTCGCATGGGAGAGGAGAAACTAGTTTCAGTTCCCTATCAGATTCTCTACCTCTTTGCATCATCTTATGAATAGTGGTGGGAAGATCGGATCTTTTTTCAGATAAGGATGTTCGGATCTAGTTCAGTCAAATGAACAAATCTTTTTGAGTTACGGATCACGGATCATGTTCATTTGCGCACGCGCAGATCGAAGAACGAACCTCTAGATACCGGTCGGATCACGGAAGTGTTGCGCATTGGGCAAATCCAGAATCTTTTCGAATCACGGATCATGTTCATTTGCACATGCGCAAATCAAAGAATGAAACGAGTCACGGATCATGTTCATATGCGCAAATCAAAGAACAAAACTCTAGTGCCGGTCGGATCATGGAAGTGTTGCGCATTGGGCAAATCCACAAATCTTTTCAAGTCACGGATCATGTTCATTTCCACATGCGCAAATCCAAGAACGAAGAACGATCCACTCTGTTATGAATCATACGTCACTCAAACGATTCGTTCAAAAAGAACAAATCGTTCAAGAATCGCCCAACGCTACTTACAAAGTAAAGTTCTCTGTCACAGACCCTTTCACTCCAGTATAAAACAGCCATTTTATAACACAGTCAGACAATGAGCATTCAAAGTCAGACTGCCCTAGTTCACAGAGCCCTTAACCCAACCAGCTTTATTCTTCATGACTGCATTCATGTCCAAGACATACAAGGAGGCCACAAAGACTCCGGTATATTCCTTGGCTCCGCTCCTCCTCCTCCTCCTCCAAGCCCAACCTAGAAGGCCCACAAATTTATACGACACACCAATTGCAATGCCACGAAGAACGTCTGTACGGAGATGAGGATAAGCAATTAAAGGCGCTGGACACGTCCCTGAGGAGCGCCGGGGCCGAGGTACCTGAGCGAGCGGAGAATTTACTGCGCGGGGTGAGAGGCCAGGGTTGCACGGGGGTGATCTCTGGAATCAAAGGTAGAGAGCAGCAACTGTGGAATAACAGGACCTCTCTTGGGAGGTCGCGGAGGGAGGCGGGGGCTGTAATTTCCAAAAGAAACGATGGAAATAATCGAGTAAATATTAGGATATTTTACAGAGTGTGAACCAGCGCCAGTGTATATTGTTGTTAAGTCCAGGTAATTACTACCTCCCTGCCCGCCGCTGCTCCACTCACGGTACCTGGACGTTTATCACTAACCAGCACCAGCTGGGCTGCGCCTGCTCTGGGTTTGGTTGCAGCCATGCTGTCATATTATTTGGCATTGGCACAAGTTCACTTTTTTCTGTGACAAGCACATGAGACTGATAGAGAGAGGGATGCAGCAGAGTGAGATACAAAGTTTTGTTTTGTTCTTTTTGTCAGATTTTCCCCCTTTTTCTCCCAATTTTAGTCGCTGCCAATCCCCCCTGTCTAAGCGGTCCCGGTCGCTGCTCCACCCCCTCTGTCGGCCTGGGGAGGGTGTAGACTAGCTCATGCCTCCTCCGACACATGGGAAGTCGCCAGCCGCTTCTTTCCACCCGTCAAGGTGCAGATCCACATGGTCGTTGTTTTACGCATTGGATGCTTTGGGCGTGTCACTAGGCAGTGTCACGATCGATGATTGACAGGTGCTCTCCTTCCTGGTGGAAACATGCTGCTGCACTTGATTGGATGAATGCTTAACTCGTTGGGCTGTGCTCCCGGATTGCAGAACGGACCAAGCCGCCATTGCTTGTTGGGCAACTTTCTGTTATATTACGAAAATAAACCCGACCGACCAGAGGAGGTGCTGGTGCAGCGACCAGAACAAACCCATCCGGCTTCCCACCCGCTGACACAGACAACTGTGTCTGTAGAGACGCCCGACCAAATCGAAAGTACCACTGCTGGGTCGCGAACCCCGGTAGGCGAGGACTTTTACCCCTACACTACCCAGACAATATAATAATCATTGAAGTTTACGTGGCTTTTTTGGCATTTTAATTCATACTAACTAGTATCGAACTATAAGAAGAGACTTTTGAAAAGCAGTTTCCTGTTAGTATCTGTTGTTGTTTGGCTCGTTACACTCATCAGCTGCAGGTCATAGTTCAGCCATAATTCACCACTACATCACTGATCATAATAGAAAGAATATTAGATTGCCGAAACCTGGAAACCGGCTCGTCTGATCTCATAGTGCAGTCATGCAATAACAATAACATTATACATAAAACAGCCTTTATATATGGATCGCTGCAGCACCTGCTGCAGGGAGAATGGCGTGCAAGAGCATGGATCGTGTTCAAACGTCATCCAATCTAGTACGCAGATGCGATGGTTTATTATCTGAAATGATACTTGGCAATGAAGCCATTCATCACATTTGTTGAAAATTAATTTTGAGAAAGTCAAACCTTTTATTAAATCATAGGGTGAAGTTTCACAGATTCCACATATGGCTCCCAGAGCTCTTCACACGACTTTACCTAGGTGTTACCACATTACATGGCAGTAGTACAGACAAATCTGTCCCCGGGCCAAAGTAAACAGAGTTGTGGTTTGATTTATCCAGAGGTGATATATTCCTAACCCAGACAGTTCAGACTGTTGCCCGGCGTGCTGCGGCCATCACGTGTTACCGGTGTAATAACGGACGCACATGGCTTTGATAGTGATGTGAAAAAAAAGATTAATTATTAATGACAACCACATGATTAGTAACAAGAGTCTGTCTGGGCGCCGGAGCGTATGCTGCTGTGAGGCGTTCTGGATCATCAGCTGAATGCCAAAATATTGATGTATTGTTTGTTGTTTATGACTTATGAATGATCGCCATGGTAACAGCTCTTCCTCTTGCAGGGAAACATTGCAATTTTTCAATTTGCCTACAATGTTTGGTTTCCTATTGTGTTTTCAATTCTCTGGCTAATTTGTGTGACTGCAGTTAAGAGTTTCTGCTGCACTATGCACACTCTTTCTCAACTAGAGCTGCAGCGATTAGTCGGTTAATCGATTAGTTGTCAACTATTAAATTAATCGCCAACTATTTTGATAATCGATTAAACGTCCAGATTCTCTGATTTCAGCTTCTCCAATGTGAATATGTTGTGGTTTCTTTAGTCCTCTATGACAGTAAACTGAATACGTTGTGGTTTCTTTAGTCCTCTATGACAGTAAACTGAATATCTTTGGGTTGTGGACAAAACAAGACATTTGAGGACGTCACCTTGGGCTTTGGGAAACACTGATCGTTTTTCACCATTTTCTGACATTTTATGGACCAACTAATCGATTAATCGAGAAAATGATTGACAGATTAATCAATAATGAAAATAATCATTTGTTGCAGCCCTGCGGCCGAGTATAACCACCGTCTTCTGTTGGCCACTGAGCTGCTGGGCTTGAGTAGTTTGGGGTTAACACTTTGATGGTAGTGGCCAAGGGAGCTGATCCTGAAGCTGCTACCAACAGGTGTTTGCGGAGACGAGCACATTTTTTGCTTGTTTGCTTACAATGGGCACAAAGCTGTAAGACATCTGTATAGGAGTTTTCATGAATGTCAAAAAATGTCATAAATTCCATTGATTTTTAACTGAAAAACGAGCGCTTATTAATTCGGTAACAGCACATACTTTCTTGCGTATGTCTTGGTCGTTGTATCCGCTGCAGCAGACACCCCCCCCAAGTCAATTTAATGGTTGTCAAGGTCTCAGTGTGTTTTAATTTGCTGCTCCGCCGCACCGCCTCGTCCATTATGCTTTTCATCATCCCTCTTCCTTCAGGTTCATTGTTTTCCAATAGCGCTTGTGAGAGCCCCTGACGATGCGGCGAATATGTCATACATGCTCTAAGGTTAAATGTTAGAATGTAATAAGTGTGGGAAATGAGCACCAAACGCTGGTTAATTCTGGCTGGTGCTGGTATTTTGCCTTCTTGAGGGAAAAGGCTGAAAGTGGGATGGCAAAGTAGCCTAGTTGTTAATAGAGGTGTGAATATTCACTGGCCTTATGATTCGATTCGATTACGATTCACCTGTCAACGATTCAATTCGATTGCACGATGCATCTCGATGTATCGCATCCTCAAATTTCTATATTATTGCACATGGCTATTTTTTCATCAATTAATACAAGCAGATAAATATGAACTCCCTTTTTTATTTAGAAAGTGCTTTAAAAATCAGAATGTCAACATAAATGTCTTAACATTAAATTCAATTGTAAACCAAAATAAATGTAGCCTAGTAACGTTAGCCTAGCATGTAGCCTAGTAACGTTAGCCTAGCATGTAGCCTAGTAACATTCGCCACTGCGACGTTGCTCCCAGAAGTAATTGTAACTTCCAGCCGAGGCTGGAAAATGAACAATAAATGTTAGTAGGCTATAATCGATTATGTTCTGTCTCTGCATCGATGCAGAGTCATCCACGTCCTCATCGCGATACATCTTAGAATTGAGAAATTTCCACACCTCTACCAGACAACCTTTCAGAAAGGTGCCAAACTGGGTGGTAGATCATGAACCAGAATGATGTAATGTCAGCACACTGGAATGTTCTCATTGCAGACAGTATTTGAACTTCAGTTATCTTTATCTTTAATCTGATACAGCATTCATTCTTGACTAGGCTAGCGCCACCCAGGCCCTGCCACACCCTGGCACAGAGTATACAATTGGGTCAAACCTGTTAATATCGCCTGGTGGACAACAAGTCACTCTGGAGAGTGTAATGTCCGGCGGAATAATGAGGCATATATGTTGTCTTTGAGTGGCTTTATTAATACGGAGCAACCATAGATAACAGGGGTCAAGTTCACTGGCTGATGGTCTCTGGGTTTCCCGCCCGGATGTGCCATAAAGCGCTTCCTTCGTTGCGTTGGTTACACAATAACACTACAGAGAGGAATAATATCTAATGAATTTAAAGAATCAATTTTACAAAGTGATGAGTACGAGGTTAACAGGTCCCTTCCTAAGTGTCAAACACAGTCCATATTAGAATTAACTTTATTCACCAAATTACATGTAGCAAGAATCACAGCTATATTTTGGTATTTGGTGCAGACCACAGAAGAAAGGTCATGCACAGAAGTCCACCATGATGAATGTATAATGAGATGTAAACCCAGTAAAGGCTAAATAGTGAGTATTCAAAGACAGTGGATTTACTGTAATCGGTAAAGGATCCTGTTACCCCTTTGGTGAATTGACAGTAATATCTCATCAGGATTAGTAATTTCAATACCAACTGTTTATGTTCAGCAGCCCCTGAGAGGTGTGGATGAGTCAATCATTTACATTCATGATCATAAGCTCAACCATACAAGTCAAATTGTGAGATCCAAATACATTCAACTCAAGACTATTTTGAAATATTGTGACTGGATTTCGCCTATAACGGTAGACTGAAAGCAATAGTCGATTTCAGGGTACTGAAGAGGAAGTCAGAGAGCTGACTCATAAACAAGAGGTCACAAAACTCCAGCCTTCACTTCTACACACCCACCGCTTTCCCAACAGACAGTTACATACAAAGTAGACTCCCACCAATCAATGGGTGAGTTTCTATGCCCATCTGACACAAACAAACAAATCTGTACACCTACAGACTAATGCCACCATTCAAGCATCTACAAGATGTAGTTCAAATAATATTCATTTTTAGTATTTGTTTAAAACTTCTTGTAGTATAACATGAGTGGGGTTTGCTATATTGGAGTCATTCAGCCAACAGTGATTATCAGAAAGCTTTGACAATCACAGGAAATGTTTTTGTCAATAATGCACTTTTCTGTGATCCCTGACTTACCTGACAATATCAAAACTGCGCTGATGTGCAAAACTCCACCCACCTGGTATTCCAAACAGATTAAAACAAACACTGACATTTCTTTTCCATCCTATCTGACACTGGTTTGCCAAAAACATATTATACAAATGTAGAACCACAAATAATTAGTCTAGCACACATACACTGTAGAGTAGAGCAAACTAAAAAAAAAAAAAAAAAAAAGGGTACCTTCTTGCAGTTATCAAAATAGACCATGATGTTGGTCACTGTAAGCATGTGGAATCCCCGATCATCTGCGTTCCCACACATCTTGTACCTGTGAGGTTGAGCCTGCCTCTAATCAGAAAGATGCACTGTCTAACTAGGCCAAAACTTCTTCCTCCTCCTGTATGGCTATTTATAATGACCTACATGGACTCCTGTTCTATCAAAACTGTTCTAATTCAGCACAATTTCAATGGTGTGGTTGTCCTCATGAGAGAAAATGAGCTAGTTCATTGCAAAACTGGATGATGAAAGATTTATTACCTTGAAATAACCTTAGAAATGCCTTACAAACTGTCAAAACTAGGATTGGTGAGTGAGTGTTGAAAGCAATATTGTTCAGGCATTTTGGGTCAAGGAAGGTAATGTGTCCAGTGGAAAAAAATCTGCTTACCCCCGGAACCAAAATCTTATCAAGACTGGGTAAGCTTAAGGTTAGTGATTTACCAAATGAATCAATCCAACAACCAGTCAACCAAGCAGATAGAGGAAGTTTGTTGATAAGGCCAAAACAGCATATCACAAATTGTTTTTTAACAAAACTATCATGGTGGTGCTTTCCTTCAAGGTGGCTTATTCTCATCTAGTGTTCATCACAAACTAAACTAAAAAAAAAATCCAATAAAAGTTGGATTGTAGCTGCTGCAATCCAACTTTTATTGGATTTTTTTAAAAGTAATGCTGACATAACAACATAAAAGTGTGGTTCTACTCTTAACCTTACGCTAAACCTCTCAGCCCTACACTGTGTGCTAGAAACTGTCACAGCGGCTGCCAGTGTCTTCAGAGGACAGAAGTATTGGCCTGGCTCCTGTCACTCTGACCCCTTGTCTCTGCTGACAAGTCTCTGAGGGCCGAGTCTTTATCCGAGGGTCCAGTGCCACCAGAACTGAATGCCAGTCTGGTCTGACTGCCCCTACTGAGCTTAATTCCCACGCCCTGAAAGCCAGTTTTCAGCAACCAAAATTGCCGGGTATTTTAATGACCATGGGTGCTGAAAGCCTGGACAAAGAGAGCATACAGAAATAACTCTGATTTCTGACCAAGTGGAGGTTAGATCACTCTTGAAATGAGGTGAAACCATGAAGTGGATCCACAAACTGAAAAAAACTGCAAACACAACGACTAACGGAACCATGAGAAGAAGAAGAATGTGTTTCCCCTTTGCAAAAACAAATCCACCTTTACACCGATAAAACATCTCAATCTGACGCACTGCTGTGCAACAGGGAGTGGCTGCTAAAAGTTATATAGCAAGGAATGGCCGAGTCTCAGCTCATTCTATAGCCACAAGCATGAGTCAGCGTCAGAGCGTCATTTCCTGACAGGGAGCAGGACTGGGTAAATCAAGTCCTTGTTTCCACACCCTTGAACCTTCTTGTAAAAATGACTCAAACTATGCTTCCATGAAAACATGGGAAGAAGATAACCACCCTGGAAAAAACATACTCAAACTAGACAAAATAAACTGAAGCCAGCCACTGAACACTGATATAATCCACCTTTAGGACAGCTATAGTGGATATCCTTCTACTTACTGGAGCTAAAGTATAGTAGCGCTATATAAAACCCGCATTACATTGTTTTAAAGCTGTAACAAACCCATCATGCAAAGAAGCTTAAAAAACATAGGTAACTTAAGAGTGAAATACAAAACTAAACAGCAGCGAGCAAACCCTCAACAACGTGTGAACCTGCTGTGGAAAGATTTTTTCACCATCTCCACCCCTACCAGCCACTAATGTGCTCGTCTGAGGACGACCGCGAGAGAGAATGTTGCGTTCCATTCAAAGTTGGGAGTCGGGCATTCCCAACTTATCGGTAGTGTTTACAATCTCTGTGCGGTCCAGCTCAGAGAACAGGGAAGAAACATGGATGCCCACAAAAAGTTCTTTGCCCAACATAAAATACTGCAGGATAGGACAGGAGGCAGCATTTTTCCTAGTATTCTTCTTATGCTGCATTCCAGAGATATCGCAAAGTTGAAAATTCCGATACCTCTGGAACGGAGCATGAGAAGAATGCATTTAGGTCTGATAAGTGTACATTTTATTGACGTGGACTTGACTGCCCAGAAATCAAGTCCTTCAAACTTACAAAAAATGTAAACAGTAATCTCCTGCTGCAATTTGAAGGAGAACACCTAGTTTTCCTCAAATAAACATTTGATCCATTTACTGTTGTGCAACAAGAAGATAGGCAGCATTTTCCACATTGTGTGTCCAGTATTTTGAGCACTATGATGCTCAAAATGCTCAAAATGATGCCCATCTGACACAAACAAACAAACAAATCTGTACACCTACAGATGCTCAAAATGATGCCCCCCCCACTCTGCAGGTGTTTAAATCACCCCTCGAGACACATTTTTATTCTTTGGCTCTTACAAACACAGCCTAAGTGATTTCTCTTTCTCATGTGACACTGTGTATGTTTTTATGTGTGCGTGATTGTTATTTGTTTTTGACCTGTACAGCACTTTGTTTCAACCCTGTTGTTTTTAAACGTGCTACAAAAATAAAGTGGATTGGATTGGATGATGCTTTCGAGGTGATATGTAGCTAATATGCCTCATCCACTAAGGTATACTGCATAGAAAATACTGCATGCCTCATCCACTCCTAGGGGAGTGGATGAGGCATATTAGCTACACATCACCCCCTCATCCACTAAGGTATACAGTGTGCAAACGGTTCAGCACGAACGACTCATCTACGCCCGCGTTGAGCCAATCATCAACCCGCTGCTCCCAAAGGAGCAGGCAGGTTTCCGACGTGGGAGATCGACCGTAGATCAAGTCACCCTGATGACTCAAGATATCGAGGATTGCTTTTCGGCTAAAAAGAAGGCCGGAGCCGTCTTTATAGACCTGACGGCTGCCTACGACACCGTATGGCATCGCGGCCTCACCTGCAAGCTGCTCCGCCTGCTGCCGGACAGACACATGGTCAGTATGATCATGGAGCTTGTCCGAAATCGCAGCTTTACCCTCACCACCGGTAGTGGACAGCAAAGCAGGTTACGGCGCCTCAAGAACGGCGTCCCCCAGGGATCTGTCCTGGCCCCCCTCCTTTATAACATCTACACCTACGACTTGCCTAACACAGTCTCCAGAACGTACGCCTATGCGGATGACCTTGCGTTGGTGTGCTCCGCTGGAGACTGGCAGTCGTTGGAGGGGACTCTAAGCCAGGACATGCAGACACTAGCGGCATACCTCCGGAAATGGAGATTGAAGCTCAGCGAGGCAACAGCCTTCCACCTTAACAGGGAGGCTAAACGTGAGCTACGAATTAACATCAACGGAACACCTCTGCCATGTTGCGCCGAGCCTACCTACCTCGGCGTGACATTGGACAGGTCGCTCACGTTTCGCCGACACCTCGAGTCACTGCGCAAGAAGTTAACAGCTCGTGTGGCATTGATGAGGCAACTGGTCAGATCAGACTGGGGCGCCGG